>JANQBM010000009.1:3009332-3019557 GCA_025594535.1 Erythroxylum domingense
TGAATGAAAGTTCTTGGGTTATATTTATCTTTCTTGAGCTTCATTGTTGTTTCTATGCTTGATCACCATAGATGCAATCTTAGTAATCATATAATGAACTGAGAGGTGAAGTATGATTTGTGCATTAGGAAGATAAACACATCAGAATTAGAGATAGAGAAATCCTAAACTAGTGTGATAACTTAAGGTTGTTTGTTCTTAATGAATTTGACTAGTTAGGTTTCACATTGAGAGATGGTAATCAACTAGTTAGATATTATTATATGTCTTGAGAGAGAATGTAAGTGAATTTGCGCAATTGTTATTATAACTTATCATTCAATCAATTCCATAATTCATCGATCAATCTCTTAAATTAGTGAACTCCAAAGCCCTAAGTCTAAATCATCAGATTTACCTTGCTTGTTTATTTATAGTTTCTGCAATTTATTGTTTACTCTAATCCAATCATCTTTTAAATTTCTTTTCATTTTGGTTCAAGTAATTAGGATTAAGTTAGTAGTGATAATTTTAGTCCTTGTGGGATACGACCTTGGAATACTTGATTTGTAGGTACTAGAAATGACTCTGTGCGCTTGTAGATTTTGTCTAACAAGTTTTTGGCGCTATTACCGGGAACTAATTTATATTTGCTACTATTGATTCTAGTTATTTTTTATTATTACCTTAAGTTTTCATCCATTAATCACCTTTAAACTCTTTTCTCTTTCTTCTATTTCAGGAGTTGTATACATTTAAGGCATTCAAGAAATCCAAACAACGATCAGCTAATTGAATTGAATCCTGAAATTGAATGCATTTGTAGAAAGAACAACACTCAAAGATGAAGGGAGATGGAAAATAATAATCAAAATCCAATGTTGGATGAAGAGCAAGAGACGGGGAACGAACAATTCAATGGCAGAAATCAGGCTGAACTGGTGGTTATTAATCCTACGGTAAGAAGAATTAGAGATTATCAAATGTCGTTGATTGCTGCTAACCCTTCTTGCATTCGATTGACTATGACAGTAAGTAACTATAAGCTGAAGCAGATTTATCTATCAATGTTGCCACAATTTAATGAAATGCCGAGTGAAGATGCTCTAGCTTTTATGAGAGGCTTTTACGCTACAGTTCAGACTGTTCCACTATATGGATTGTCTAAAGATGAGTTAAGGCTAAGGTGTTTTCCCTATTGCATGAGGGATTAGCAAGAAATTGGTTGTTGAGATTGGAGGTAGATTCCATTGATACTTGGGATAAAGTGATGGAGACTTTCATGATGAAATGTTACCAAGTCTATAAAACTCTTGAACTAAGGAAGACGATACACTGGTCCTCACAGAAGGAAGGAGAAATTTTTCATAAAGCATAGGAGCGATTTAATGATCTCCTCAACTAGTGTCCTCACCATGGATTTGATACTTACTCTTTGACTCAGTTCTTCTACTATGGTCCCACTAAACATAAGCAAACTTTAGTGGACTTAAATGCTAGTGGGAATATTAGTAATCTGATTTCCCAAGAGTTATGTAATATTTTCAAGAAAGTTGCAGAGAATTCACATTGTAAGGTGACTAGGAGCAAGGCTGCTACTCTTAATGAAGTGGGATCTAGATTTACCATGGCTTACTAAGTTACTGAGATAAACTAGAAGTTGAATATGTTGATGAACGACAACAAGTCCAGTAGGGATCCTTGTACTCTTTGTGGAAGATTTGGGCATACAGCAGCTGGTTGTATGAACATTGAAGCAACAATGCTGGTGGAAGAGGTAAACTATGTTAGTAGACAAGGTTAGAGATTTGATCCCTTCTTGAACACCTACAATAAAGGTTGGAAGTTTCATCCTAACTTTTCTTTGAAAAATTGAGGGGCTACGAAACCAATGGGACTACCTGGGTTCCAAGCGCCACAAAAACATTAGTATTCAGCTCCTTCATCTTCTTTACAACAACAATTTCCTTCCCCTATAGAGAAAAAGTGGATAAGCTTGAAGATATGTTTACTCAACTTACGATCAAGATGGATCAAAGTGCTCAAGCTAGCTCTCAAGCCATGAATAGAATGGAGCAGAACATCCAGTCTAACCAAGCTGCCATCAGAAATTTAGAGGTGCAAATAAATTAAGTTGCAAAAGAGGTAAGTGAAAGAGGTAAGGGAAAGCTACCTAGCAATACTTAAGTGAATCCAAAACAAGATTGTATGGAAATTCGTTTGTGGAGTGGTAAGGTGGTAGAAGGTGTGTTCCTAAGGAGAAGGAAGCTAAGATAAGTGAAACAAAGGATGTTAAAATTATGAATTTGGATGATGAAGAAGAGCCTAAAGAAACCAAACCAAAGAAAGAGTCCTCACTAAGTTCAGAATTTTCCTTTGTGCCACCCATACCATACCCGAAACGGTAAGGAAGAAGCATGATGATTCCAAATTTGAGAAATTCTTTGACCTTTTCTAAAAGATCCATATCAATATCCCTTTCGTTGAAGCACTTGTTGAGATGTCTGCTTACACCAAGTTCTTAAAGGAGATCATCTCTAACAAAAAAAACTGGACAATTTTGTGATGGTAGCCTTAATTAAGGAGTGTAGTTCTATTTTACAAAATAAACTACCCCTTAAGTTAAAGGATCCAGGGACTTTCACTATTCCTTGTCACGTTGGTGCTTCTAATGTTTTTCAATGCTTATGTTACTTAGGTGTAAGTATTAATCTTATTCCTTTGTCTCTTCATAATAGGCTTAGAATTGGTGAACTCAAACTAACTACAATTTCATTACAACTTACCGATAGATCAACTCGATATCCTATTGGTATAGTTGAGGACTTACAAATGAAGATTGGTAAGCTTATAATTCCAATCGACTTTTTGTGCTTAAGATGAATTTCGATATACAGGTTCCTATAATCTTAGGAAGACCATTCTTAGCCACCAGCAGAGCATTGCTTGATGTCCTGGATGGTCAGCTGACCTTGAGAGTTGGTGATGAGGAAGAGGTGTTTAATATTTTCAAAGTTTTAAAGGGACCGTCTTTCGATGAAATCACCTATAAGATAGATGTGATTGATTCTCTGACACTTGAATCTATTCCTAAATTAATGTATGATGATGCTCTAGAGACATGCCTAGCTTTAGGACTAGATGAAAATGAATTGGATGATGAGTTTGTGGAATATGCATATAGATTGCAAGGTAATGGTTTTAGGTATAGATCTCAAATTAAAGAATTAGGCCCTCTTAAACTAAAATTATTACCTTCCATATTGAGTCCACCAAAACCTAAATTGAAACAGCTTCTAATTCGTTTGAGGTATGCATTCTTGGGAAAATCAAATACTTATCCATCTATCATTTCTTCTTCTTTGAATTCCTCTCAAGAAGAGAAGTTATTAAGGGTGTTATGTGAACATAAAAAGGCTATTTCATAGAAAGGGAATTAGCCCTTCTATTTGTGTTCACGGGATTTTAATGGAGGACAACCACAAACCTAGTGTGGAAACTTAGAGGAGGATCAATCCTAACATGAAAGAAGTTGTGTGATCTGAGGTACTTAAATTACTTGATGTAGGAATTATCTATCCTATTTTTGATAGCTCTTGGATAAGTCCTGTGCAGGTGGTACCAAAGAAAGGTGGCATAACTGTCATCTATAATGATAGCGATGAGTTAATTTCTACTAAGGTTGTGACAGGGTAGAGAGTTTACATAAACTACAAGAAATTAAATGCAACAACTAGGAAAGATCACTTCCCTCTCCCTTTTATTGATCAAATGTTAGAAAGATTAGCAGGCATGATTATTACTACTTTTTAGATGGTTATTCAGGTTATAACCAGATTCCCATAACCCTAGAGGACCAAGAGAAGACTACCTTCACTTGTCCCTATGGTACATTTGCGTATCGTAGGATGCCCTTCGGTTTGGGCAATGCTCCTGCCATTTTCCAATGATGCATGATGTCCATTTTCTTCGACATGGTGGAGAATATAATTGAGGTATTTACGGACGACTTTTCTATTTTAAGTTCTTCTTTTGATACATGTTTGTTTAATCTAGAACAGGTTCTATGGAGATGTGAAGAAACCAATCTTGTGCTAAATTAGAAAGAGTGCCATTTTATGGTTCAAGATGGGATCGTCCTAGGCCACAAAATCTCAAATAATGGAATAAAGGTGGATCTGGATAAAATCAAAGTCATTAATAAATTACCACCTCCTAATTTGGTTAGAGAAATAAGAAGTTTCCTTGGGCATGTAGGGTTTTATAGAAGATTTATTAAGGATTTTTCCAAGATTTCTAAACCCTATATGCTTTATTGCAAAAGGAAGTCCCTTTTGAATTTATTGACGAATGTTTTGATGCTTTTAACAGGTTGAAGAAGGAACGTACCTCAGCTCTTATAATGGTTGCACCAAATTGGAATCTCCTTTTTGAGTTGTTGTGTGATGCTAGTGATTATGCAATTGAGGCTATCTTATTACAAAAAGAGGATAAGAAATTACATGTCATTTGTTATGCTAGCAAAGTTCTTAACGATGCTCAAGTTAATTATGCTACTACAGAGAAAGAATTGCTAGCAGTGGTCTTTGCATTTGATAAATTCAGATCTTATCTCATTGGGTTCAAAGTCATTGTTTACACTAACCATTCTGTTTTGAAATATTTGTTTGCAAAAAAGGATGCTAAGGTTGATCAAATGGATATTACTTAGGAATTTGATTTAGAAATAAGAGACAAAAAGGGATAAAAAAATGCGATAGCTGATCATCTTCTGCGACTTGATCAAGGCAACAAGATGGGAGCTGAACCGATTCATGATGCCTTTCCTAATTAGAATCTATGATTGGTTAAGGAAAACGTTCCCTGGTTTGCTAATCATGTTAATTTCCTGGTGTCTAACTTCCTTCCAAGTAAGAGAAGGAAATTCTTATTTGAGGTAAGGAATTAGTTTTGGGAAGACCCGTTGCTTTTTAGAAGGTGTGATAATGGGATAATAAGAAGATGTATACCTGATGAGGAGATGCAGTCGGTATTGTATCATTGCCATACTTATCCTTATAGTGGACACCTTGGTGCTAACAAAATGGCAGCAAAGGTTTTACAATTCGGTTTTTATTGGCCTACTCTTTTTAAGGATGCTAAAACTTTTATTATAGCAAGTGATAGATGTCAAAGACCAGGGAACTTCGGTAGGAAGCATGAGATTCCTCAATCAGGGATTTTAGAGGTTGAGCTCTTTGATGTATGGGGCTTAGATTTTATGAGACCATTTCCAGTATCCTTTGGTAATGAATACATCCTTGTGGCAGTACATTATTTATCCAAATGGGTGGAAGCCACCGCTTTAGCAAACAACACCGGAGTTAGTGTTGTGAAATTTGTCAAGAATCACATATTTCAAGGTTTGGAGTTCCGAGAGTTATAATCAGTGACAATGGGGTGCATTTCAAAATCATCAATTTAAATCTCTGTTGGTGAAGTATGGGTGCCATTTTAAGTTTAGAACCACTTACCACCCTCAAACCAGTGGACAAGTTGAGGTGTTGAACAGGGAAATCAAGCAAATCCTGGAGAATACTGTTAACACCTCAAGGAAGGATTGGGCATTGAAGCTTGATGACACTCTTTGGGCATACAGGACAGCATACAAGACTCCCTTGGGCATGTCTCCATATAGGTTAGTCTTTGGGAAATCTTGTCACCTTTCAGTTGAAATTAAACATAAGGCATTATGGGCAATCCGGAAGTTGAACTATGATATCAAAAAGGCTGGCTAGAGGAGGTTGATGGAGTTGAATAAACTAGATGAATTCCACCCAGATGTTTTCAAGAATGCTCAAGCATACAAGGAGAGAACTAAGGCTTTCCATGACAAGCATATCCTTTTAAGAGAATTAATATACCAATACAAGGTTAGAAGTATGCTTAACATGAAAGCTCAAATTATCCAATTATTTCATTTCGATTATAATGTTTAATAACTACAAAATTTAATGTAACCAATAAGTGAACTTTTTTACAAAGTAAATGATTTTCACAAAATGGAAAATCATTTCATACATGATTTTAGCTTGTCTGATACTAGAATTTCTTTACTAAGAGGTCTATGTTTACATGCAGAAATCAAATAGAACACCAAAGTCTCTAGTCAATGATTTTCACTCATTCCTCTTTTCATGAACTAATGAAAAAATTAGCACTAAGACTTGAATCTAAGAATAGTGCAAAAGTCTTGGTAAGGGGACCTAATTCTGAGTAAAATCATACAAATCAGCCAAATCAATTCTTAAGACTATTAAGATATATATTATATACCTTATTATTTAGTTTTGGCATTTTTGATAATTGGATCTTCAAGATAATGAAAATATTGAAATCTAAATTAAGATAAGGTATAACCAAATAATACTTCTTGTTTGAATTGGATTTTTGGATAATGGTTTAAGTGTGAAAGAATTCTATCTTGAATAGATATATGTGAGGATCATGTTGATGTGGGCTAAAGGATATCATGAATAACTTGGAGATTTTATGTGGGGATGACTCCTTCTTTTTCTGTCTTAATTGGTTGAACGATCTTTGTGATTTCAGGCTATGGGATTTTAGTTTGGTGATTGTCAAGAGGATGGAAGGACTGATGTGCTAATTTGTTATATCGGCATAATTCCATCTTGGGCTACAACATTTGTTAATTTATTTTTTTGTGGGTACGAAATCTTGGATTGTTCATGATTAGGTATTGATCTTTTGGTGTGTGGTTCACTGCTGGGTTATTCTACTTATTGCGTGTGTCATTTTCCAAGGTTAATCGTGGTGTGGGTTCTGCTGGATTTTGTGTGAAAGCTTGTTTGCTTGGTCTGTCATGCTTGATATCTTCCTATTGCAGCTGTGAGTTAGTATTGTAATTTGCGTGAATCAGCTCATATTTTGTGGACAATTTTCAAATCTATTTCAGTGGAGCTGAACCTATCAGAAAGTTGTTTTTCTTTTCTATCTCAAGTGTATTTTTTTTTTCTTAGTTAGTTAATCACTTGAGTTATTTATTTATAATTATTAGTTAAAAGATAGTTGAGAAAAATTCTCCGTTGAGGTTAACATGAGTCGGTCATATTATTGGGCGTGAAATACTTTCACAAGTTATGAGGACGAGGGATAGTGTTAAGGATTAAGTAGTGTCGGCTCAGTAAAGCCTCGTATAAAACTATTATTGTTACCGAAAGTATTAACTTGAGTGAGGGATACAAAAACTGGAACTTTTTTAAGAAAGGGATCATTCATTGACCTCGGTTCTTACATTAATAAATTGTAAAGGAATTTTTTAATGAAGAGAAAAGAAGGAAGGTCAGGAAACAAGGAATCCATGTAGAAATAACAAGAAGAAAGCTATCAAATTAGAAAAGCACTAACTCCCATATACTCTTAATCACCAAACTGATTAGACAAGAGATACACTTATTTAATGAAATACTAAAACTCAACAAGTTATTATGGAAAAAAAAGAGATTTTTTATTGACAAATAATTCAAAAGTAGTCTGCTATATATTAGCAATTAAATAAGGTGTAAAGATCATCTGATTTAAAAAAAAAGCCTTATCTACTGAAAAGTTTGTTAATTTTCTTCATATTTGCGTGAAGTTTTACGAGCTTATACACTAGATGTTTCTATATATTTCATATATACTAAATGCAATCAATATAAGTTCTATAATAAATATTTTAACAATTAAATCATGGTCAATTTTAAAGTTTGATAAACCCAAATGAAGAAATGTTGAAAAATTTTACACACAAAAGGTTAAAATTCTATAAAGCATATGAATAATAAAAAGTGTTCTATCATCATTAACTTATTTTTAATACCAATGCTCCTGTCTTTTTTTTTTAATCTTAGATTGAAATTGTAGAAAGCATATGAACAGTAAGAATTATTCTATCAACATTGACTTAATATCAATGCTCCTCTTTTTCTTCATCCTTTGAGATTATTGGTCTAGCCAATCTTTTCTTTTTTGTTAATATGGTTAAAGATACTTGTAATTCAAAAGGCTATTTACTATTAATTATGAAGGAATATTTTAAGATCTTCTTAGTGTAATGATTTTGATTTTGATTTTGATAAATTAGAAATGCTTTATATATAATAAAATTTTAAAAGTTGGAAAAAGTATCTGGAACAACCAAGATGTGCATACATAATTTGATCGTATTTAAATACATGTACATGGTATAGTGGTATTGAATTATTTATTATGAATATTCTAATGCATGTATTATGAATCTTCCATTTTGTCAAATACTATATTAAAAGGAAAGAAATGGTGATATGGTCTATAAATATATATTAAAAAAAGACTAATAATCAATCCCTACCCAACTATTTTGAGCTTATAGTTACTCTGAAATAAAATTGTTGTCATGTGGGTATATATGTTAAGTGATACAAATGGCAATATAGCAAACCTTTATTCGTACGGTAACAGGTTGGAACTGTGATAGTGGGGAGTGGCGTTGGTGATAAAGTTGTGAGCAATGAAAAAAATTAAAAATAATATCTCTTCCTGATCCAATTTAAAGTCAATAGATTTAACCCGACTATCTGACTTGATTAAACTTAAAACAAGTTCACAATTTAAAAAAATAATTAAGAATTTAGGTCAAATTTGGATTCAAGTTTTATAATCCAGATTTGATTGTTAGTCATTATATAAAATTATGTTGTTTTATTTCATTATTAAAATGACATTATTTTATACAATTATAAAAAACCTAGAGCTGACACATTCACTCTTCTATCATCATCTTCTTCTTCTCACTCTGCTAATTTTCAATTACTTTCTCTCCTTCGTTACTCTTGGTTTTAGTCTCTTTCGTTAGTGTGCTTATCGAGATTTCTTCAAAGTAGAAGATAGAAAATAATGGTGTTGCTTTTCATGATTTTCGTTTAATGATTTTTGTTTGCCAAATATTAACGGTGTTTTTAGAAAATAATGGTGTTGCTTTTCATGATTTTCGTTTAATGAGTTTTGTTTGCCAAATATTAATGGTGTTTTGCATAACAATGATTAGCTTTTTATGCATGTGGAGTCTATGGGAAAGGGTAATGGATAAAATGTTGGAAAAATAAACGCAAGACCGAATCTAAGCACAGCAAAATGAATTTAATTTTTTTCACATAATCAACTTTAACAAAATTTAATCGGAAACATAAAACAAGAAATTAACAAAGTCATACTAATCTGTGTCAATTTCCTGTTGTAATTTTTCTTTTCGCCTTGAATCCGTCAATCCACGAGACGTTCAATCGTTCGACCTCTAATGGTATCCATAGATCTTTTCAGAGAAAACTCAAATCTAATTTGAGAAGAAAAATGTAAGAAGTGCTAGCCCCAAATTTTCTAATTTTTCCTTTTATATAAAAAATCATATTTTTTCATGTCCTTGGATTTTATCAAAATTACAACTAAAGTCAAACTTTAGTTATAATTACGAATTAGTCCTTATAAGATCAAATATCACATATTGATCTTTTAAGTTTCTAAAACTTCTCAATTAAGTCCAACTTAATTCAAATTTTAATTTCTCCTTTATAAACCTTTTATGAGTGACCCATTAGGTTCCTAATATGTTAATCATGAATATAAATTATAATTCTAATTCATAATTAGAATTAGATAAATTAAAAATTCTTTTAATTTATCTTTAATTCCCTAATTAAACAATTTATAATCACAGATCATGATTGACGTTTAGCAACATGTCATGACCACCCAAATATTAGAAATGTCAAAGTAGTTTGACTTAACCTGTCTATGCATGGCTATAATGTATAAACTAATCTTTTCGTCATCTAATGTTCTAATTGGACTTAGACTATGAAATTTGTGTCTCTAATTAATCCAATTACGTTCGTTCTTGCTAATCAATAAATGATTTATAATTACTATTTGGAAACAAATTTTCCAAATTTCAATTTACTCTAGCTAGAGATACCCCAAATCATTACTAATCAAGAACAACAACTTATTCTTCCTAATTACTTTAGAATAATGAATTCTTTATTGATTTACTCAACTATCTCCATATAGTTCATACTATATCCAATAACTACCGAATTGAACTACTCCAAGAGTAAAATATAAGTAGCATCAAAACATAGTAATTCCTACACGAGATAACTTTGATAATCTCAAGTCTAAGGATCAATTATACAACCATCATAATGAGATAATCCACAGACACACAAGT
>JANQBM010000009.1:3080573-3115589 GCA_025594535.1 Erythroxylum domingense
GCATAGACTTCTCCAAAAGCTGCTCCTAAATCATTTATAAGCTTGTCAAATAAATTATAATCTTGCTCCCAACATTCCTGTAATAGGCTTGGGTGACTCTCTGTGGCCTCTTTGAAAACTTGAATTCCGACCACTAGTAGGAGAAAATTCATGTTTGTTTATGCCGTAGACAGGCACATGGCTGAGATTAGTCCAGCCTGCATGAGTATTGGGCTTGTGAGCAAACAATTAAAGCTTTATAGTCCTTGTACTTATTTTTTCCAGCATTGAACACGATACATCTAGTTTGCATCAAGTTCCTTGATCCTCAGTAAGAATAACATTAGCATATATGATGCTTTTGGGTTTCCCTTTATCCCGAGAAGGCAATACCCTGTGCTACAATTAAACCAATGCATGTTTGGCCTATTCTAATTTGGCTTTGTAGTTGATTAGTTTTCAAGAAACTGATCTCCTTAGTCCACTAGTAACCCCAAAATTTCAAGCATTCACATCCAAGTTCCATTGCATGACTTGTAACTCATAGAAAAATCAGGCCGTTAATTAGCAGTACTGGGACTTCTTGGTTCTTCCTCTTATCATCAACCTTTTTTGAACGAATTGGAGGATAATTTATGTACGTTATTTCTCATAAATGACAGAAATACATATAGGGAAGATAAGCAATTATTCTGCTATTCAATCCCTTGATTATTGCCTAGAAAGAAGTAAATAAGATCCCATGAAAATAGGGACCAAAAATGGAAAAGATAAAACGATATTTTAGGAAATAAACTATTGAGCAAATAAGGAAACAAATAAAGTAATAAAACTGAAAATATTCTTCCAACAATTTTTGCCATGGCAGCTCTATCTGAACATTGCAAATTGAGTCTGCAATTATGACCCCATATTGCCTTAAAATCTCTATTGTGAAGTTATAGATATTACTAACATTGTTTTAGACGCATGTAGAGTAAGGTGTTCAAAAGATGCCCTAGGTGCTTCTAAAGTTGATGATTTGGAAGATAGGAAGAATATGAACTCCAGTTTTGGGTAAAGCTTTCTAACAATCAGTGGAGTTGAAAGATTTTCAGAATTTGATTTCTCAAAATTAACAGTCAGAGAATTGAAATGTGGGGACCGTCCCTTAACATGAACTTATTCGGGGTTGAAATACACACTTTTGGAATGTCATGATTTGTTTATGACAATTGCAAGTTTTCTTTAAAGTGAGTTCCCAAGCATTGCAGTGTTTGCAGAATCCCACTGAAGGAATTCTGGGAAAGTTGGTTCACTTCCTTCTTCAACAACATATATTGAAGATTCATGAGATAAATTCTATAATGAAGGATCTAGTTTAAGAAAATTTTCTCCAATTGTTAATATATTATTTTTGTTCTCAAAATCCACCTGTAAGAAAACAAATATCTCAGTGATAATCCAACAAAAATTTCCTAAAGATTTCTAGGTGACAATCTAGGATGAATATATGTTTATTCTTCAAATCATCTTGAAATTACACGTTTCAGCCACGTTAAATTTTCTATGTGCAAGTATTTCCTCAAAAAAAAAGAAAAAAGGTTTCTTGTGCAAGTACATTAAACGTCCCTTCCAATTTTTGTCTTGGCTAGGTATTCAGCCTCATAATAAATACCAAAGTTGCTCAAACTTTGAAACTTCCTTGTGGTTTAAATTGTAAACTTGGCTTTATTGGATCTTGTTGCCTTTTGACAGGCTTCTCCGAATAATTAGTTCTTTTTAAATTATCTATGGCATCCTTAACATCTGTGGCTGCCTCCTGAGCTTCCTCTTTTGCTGCTACCTCTGTATCATCAGTATACTCAAATTTTGCAACCTATGAAACTCCTTCATCCTCTTCATAAATTGATTTTAGTTCTTTATATTGGGTCAAGTTCACCTTTCATTGCAAGCAAGCGAAGGAAATGCAACCGTTCTCTCCACAAGTAAAAGATTGAAGTTGCGTCCTTGAGTTTATGACAAACCAACATTGTTTTGTCCCTTTTAAGGGACTACACTTTCATCTTTATTGCTACTTTTAGATTGGGTTGCACAATTGCTGATCTTCCTATTTATGGTAGCCCTTCAACGGTTTCTTTTCTTTGTTCGATAAGCACATTCAACTTCTGAATTTCCTTGCCAATTGCCATTGTAAAAGGGATTTTTTAAACACCATGCAATGAGAGATTTTCATCCAATAAAAATTGCTTTCATATTTTCGTCTTATGTGTTTCCAAGTATTGGTTTGCAGCTTCCTTCATTATGCATGTTGCTCTTAGACTCTCTTCTACCACTGAAAGTGCATTGTCCTTCAGTGTAAACTTCAAAAACAGCACTTTAAGATTTTCTCCTTTGAGTTTTCATTCAAAATAATTTTCCATGCACACATCGTAATCCAAATAATCTTTCCACATCAAATTTACCGTAAAAATGCGCTATTTCATTTCTGATACTGTAACATCTTAATGTAGGTTCCTCGTTTGGTTCGGATGCATTCTGATGAAATGGAGGTAATTTTCCAGATATTCTTTTTTAATATTTTTCAATACTTGTGGAATTAATCCTCATGTGCTTTATAGGTGTGGCTATGTCTGTACCGCCTTAAGATATGCCTTGATTTCTATGAGATCCATCTAATTTACTATTCATGGATGATTTTGCTGCAGGACATTCAAGAGGCACATGCTGGGCAAATTGTTGCAGTTTTTGGTGTGGACTGTGCTTCAGGTCTAACTACTTTCTTTGCTTGTGGCAAAACACAATAATTTTTTACTTGTTTTGGATCTTAATTTCTCAAAGTAAATTAATGTAGAAAAATGATTGCATTGGCATTTGATAGAAAGAGTTCAATTGTTTGGACTTATTTACTATGTCATAAAATTAATTTCGGTTTCGGATTATGCTTCTCAATTCCTTTTGTTTCTCCCATCGCTTTTACCGTTCTAGTTCCTTGTTATCTTATTCTTACTTTCTGGATAAACAGGAGATACTTTTACTGATGGATCCATTAAATACACTATGACCTCTATGAATATCCCTGAACCAGTTATGTCGTTAGCTGTTCAACCAGTTTCAAAAGACTCTGGGGGGCAAGTGAGTGATATACAAATGAAAGTTACTTCCATTAACTTGGTTTTTTGGTACAGCTCAGTTTTTAAATATTACTTGTGGTATTTTTTGTCAGTTTTCCAAGGCTTTGAATCGTTTTCAGAAAGAGGATCCCACTTTCTGTGTGGGCTTAGATCCTGAAAGTGGACAGGTTTGGCTTGTGAATTGATTTGACTTTGCTCAATGTGCTGTGCAACAAAGAACTGGTACATCATGCTAATGTTGTTTTTGACAGACCATTATCTCAGGAATGGGGGAATTACATTTGGATATTTATGTGGAGCGCATTAGGAGAGAATACAAGGTCTTTGTCTCTACTATTTGAAGTTTTGATTTTTCTTTTTGATGTATATATACTCAGGCATTTTGTTCTTTTTCCCTTACACTTCTCTTGATTGAGAAGGTTGATGCAACTGTTGGGAAACCTCGTGTGAATTTCAGAGAAACTATTACTCAACGTGCAGATTTTGATTATTTGCATAAGAAGCAAAGTGGAGGGCAAGGTCAATATGGACGAGTGTGCGGGTAAGAAAATATTGTTATGTTGTTTAGGATTCATAAATGCTAGTTGGTATGTTAAAATCCACATTTGAATCACTTATCAGTTGGTCTCTGAGGAAAAATGACCTTAGGGGCATCTTCACCTGTTTTCCTTTGTTCTAGTGTTTCTCTCTTCTTTGTATGGTTGTGAGAGGGAACCCTTGGTGACTCAATTGGGTTTGGAGTTGTCTTTGTTGGTGGTATTCTGAGCTACAACTTTTACACGTTCTTTAAGCTCTAATTTTGGAGACAACCTTGTTCTTCTGCTGAAGTTCCTTCAAGTTGTTATTTGTTACAATATGTTCCCATCATATCTTTCGGTCATTTGGTTCACTATAAATATATCATCTTGAGGGTAATATTTGCTGTGCATTTTGTACAATATCCTTTTGCGGAGTGATTTTTATTCCTATTTTTTAAACTGAATGATGTTGCAATATGTATATACACACTGCATAAAAGACTACTAAGGAAATAGACTGATTTAGGGAATCAGGTATAGTACCATTGTCCCTTTATTATGCAAATCAAGCTAATCTTAACTAATTGATTCTTGAAAATTATTCATGAAATCTTGAAATATCTTTTGAAATCAGGATAATATCTCCTGGATTTCCACAACTTTCAACCATTGCCTTAGGCACTCTGAAAGTTTGGTCATGCAAGGTCGTTTTCTGTTGGTCCTTTGATTCACAGTAAATATGTCATTTTGAGGGAATATTTGTGAGTGCATTTTGTATGATACCTGACATTGGTTTATGCAGCTGAATGTTTGATCATGCATCGTCGTCTGTTGTTTGTTGCTTGAAAGCTAGTTCACCATTTCAACCATTAATTGCTAGGAATTTATGGAAACATAACTATTTTTTAAAAAAAAAAGAATGTTCACTTAAATTAAAAAATTGAGAAAGGTAGTCAAGCAAAGATATGAGGGGAGTACCCTTAACCGTCCTAGCGTACATATGCAGGGGGTAAGAACTAAATAAAGAAAAGAGTACACTAAGAGACTCGATCAAGCTGTAGTAGTACAATGAGCTAGATGTTCAATGAAGATAAGATGTGTGTGCTGCAATTCTGGTTGAGATTTTTTAGTAGAATCAGCTCCTTAAGTTCCTTGATGATCTCAGCTATTATGGACTCCATGGAGGAACTTTTGGTTTCAAACCTTCTGGAGTTTCGGAACATATCTATTGTGAAGAGTCAGTTTTGAGATAACTGTTTTGAAATTTTTGAACAGGTATATTGAGCCGCTTGCGCTGGACTCGTCAACCAAATTTGAGTTTGAAAACATGATAATAGGACAAGCTATACCGTCAAATTTTATTCCTGCAATCGAAAAAGGGTTTAAAGAAGCGGCCAATTCGTAAGTACTTGTTTTCTTCTGTTTTTTAAAGCTAATGAGGATTTACAAGTTGGTAATCACACTTAGAATTGGCATCATAATGGTAGCTTTATAATGTTTTTTGCCTTGAAAAAAAATAAAGGTACATAGTTGAAGGTAAAGTGAAATAAAAATAATCAAATATAATAGATGTTTGTATAGATAAGGGAATGTCTTCATTGATAAGACTTTGATATAGTTACCCAATTAACCATGTCAACTATTTTTTGGTGCATCAAATTAATTTTGTGTAACTGAGATATTTGGCCTTCAACCTTTCATGCTGCACTTTTGTGAGTTAAATTTGCTTGCTCGTGACAATTATAGTTGATGTGTATATAGTTCCTTTCCATGATTAACCTGTGAAATTTAGAAACTCATCAACTGGTAAATGCAGGGGTTCCTTAATTGGTCATCCAGTTGAAAACGTACGAATTGTCTTGACGGATGGTGCTTCTCATTCTGTGGATTCTAGTGAACTTGCATTCAAGTTGGCAGCAATATATGCTTTTAGACAGGTTCTTCCTATACTAAACATGGAATGAATATCGTAAATGTAAATGTATCTTTACTCACTCCATGTCTGGATCTTGGATCAGTGCTATACAGCTGCAAAACCTGTGATTTTGGAACCTGTGATGTTGGTGGAATTGAAGATACCAACAGAATTCCAGGGCACTGTTGCTGGTGACATAAACAAGTATGTGCCCTTTCTGACTTGTTCCTTATGCAGTGTCATAATTTAACATCTTTTTCTTTTGTTGAAAATGTCTTGGTGTCGGATGTATTGTAGGAGGAAAGGAGTAATAGTTGGCAATGACCAGGATGGTGATGACTCCATAATTACTGCTCATGTAAGTATTTTCAAAATCTTGGTGCTATTTATAACCATGGATTTTGTTGAAAAATCTTTGGGCATGGTTATCTACCCAATGGAATTGTGATGCGCTTGTGTGGTTGGCTTCTCAGGTTCCTCTGAATAATATGTTCGGCTACTCGACAGCTCTTCGTTCGATGACACAGGGGAAAGGGGAATTCACAATGGAATACAAAGAGCATTTACCAGTTTCTCAGGATGTGCAGATGCAACTGGTAAATACTTATAAAGCTGGCAAAGCAGCTGGATAGATGGTGCTAGAATGCTCTTATCAACATTCTTTACAGTCATCTTGTACCTTAGTCTTTAAGGACTGTTCTTACATATTTGACCTGTAACCATATTGGTCATAATTATGATTAGGCTGTTCGTTGTCAATCAATTTTGGAAGAGAATAAACTGTAATTTTGCCTTTTGGATGACAGTCTATGTTAGTCCTTATTTTTTCCATAAAGAACTTTATTTACTAACCAGTAAGTATCGTTTATCAGATTTTATGTAGTCTTGCGTTTTTTTAGCTTTGTTCTGTTCCAAACGTTCATTGGCATTTGACAATCCTTTCTGTGAGATCATCCCAACATCGCAGAATGTGCCAGAGTTACAAAATCAATCTTAAATGCAAAGAAGTTTGCCATGGAATAATAGGAAAAAGCGTAAATGTTGGAAATTCAGGAATTTAAACCTGAAATTGCAATGGAGCCTATGAATTGCAATGTTTTAAAAGCCGAATTGGTTTGGTTGGTTTAACAGTAAAAATGATTAAAGCTTGCATAACTTGGAAGAGCTAGTACCAACTTGCAATTTAGTTTTTCTAGGAAAATCTACAAATGTTCCTGTTTGCATGAACATTGTGTATCTGAAACTGAAAAGGTAAGAAGAATCGAGTTTTCTCGAGAAATTTCCATATTCAATGTACTTTGTAATTGATCTCTTTCTTGTCTTGCTTATTAATCTTTCTTTTCAAATATAATAGGTTTGGGTTAAGTAAGGTCTTAATGTATAGTTTTGATGATCACATAGCATATTATTATTATTGAATTTGCTTTTCATGATATTATTGTGGAATTAACTAATATGCAAAAGATTAACTTCAATAGAAGTATAAAATGATAATATTAGTATGAAGGAAATTTGTCAATTGATGAGAGTTGCTAAGAACTTTGAGAGGCTAAAAGGAGCATTTGAGTACATTTGTGCATTGCATAAACCATATTGAGTCCTTATTCATTGGTGGGAGTATTAGAGATAATTTTTTGTATGGTAGCAATTATTGTGATGGGAGAAATTTCTTGAAGTGTACTTTACAAGGACTCCTATGGATATTGAACAAGATTTGTAAAAGTTTGCCCTTCACCTATGACAAAGTAAGAGCTCCTCTTTACCTGTGCCAAAAAAGAGGTATTGTGAGTTTCTCTTAACTTATTAATAGAAGAAAATAGTAAGTTCTCAAGTAAAAGTTTCACCAATTTGCTTAAATCTTTACCATAATTTTTATAGGAAAAGATAAATTTCATACAAGAAACAAAAGATTTAGTTACCTTGGAAGAACTAATTATATCACTTCTTACCTATGAGATGTGGATGAATGAAATGCATGAAGAGGAAATGACTCTAAAAAGAATATATGTGGTTTTTTAAACTCTCGAAGGATGAGAAAATTGATGATGAGGAGATCTTTACAAGTGAGAGTGATGAGGATGAAATAAAGCTCATAAAAAAAGGAGATCTAATAATTTCTTAAATAAGAAGAGGGTCAACCAATTGAAAAGAAGAATAAAGCACCTAAAGCTAATAGGATGACACTACTAATTTGAAGGCTAAGGAATCCAAAAATGAATCATAAATAATGTGCTTTTATGGATAATAAATGTCATAAGCTTGAAAATAAAGAAAGTATCTTTGAACTACAAAGAGGCTAAATAACTCTTAGATGTATGCATGAGTGAGAATCAAAAATTGAAATGTGAAACATATGAGATGTTAGAATTTAAGAGTGTGGTTGTTACCAATAATTGAGTCGATGATTTGTTGCATGAAAATGAGGCATTAAATAGGGAGATGATTGTCTTTAAAGAGTTTTTGTCTAGATTCATTAAAGGTAGTGAATATTTGAATAACATGCTTGGTGCGTAAAAGATCTCGAATGATAGGCATGAAATTGGTTTTACTTATGATAGTGCACTATCTAATGTCAAGGCATTTATTTTTAGAAAAAAACATTTATATGATGAGGCAATGCTTAAATAATCACGTAAGAATATATAATTCAATTATAAACATAAAAACTTTAATGTTTATTCTTCATCCTCTAAGTTCCAAGTAAAAGAAAAATTACATATGTTCATATATGGTTCACATTCTATACTCAAAGGGCCTAACGATTAAGAAAAAAAAAGGGATATTTTTTTATGAAAAGCCACATGAAGAGCATGCAATGTTTTTATCATTCATATAGGCCTCTATATCATCAAAAGAGCATGTCATATTCACGCAATCATCATAGGCTAATACATAATCACTTATAACATATTCACTATTTACACCAAAAGAGCATTTCATATGCTAAATTATTGGTTAGGAATTGTCACATAAGGAGACTTTCTTACCTCTCATATATCTAAGGTAGAGTTACAATTATCATCAATTTAAAGATCTAAAAATGCGCATATTTAACATTCTTACAGATCACACTCACATGATTCATATACTATAAATAATATTATATGAGAAGTCAGTTTTATTGTAATTATAGACATATCCATAGAAATTACTTTTTAAAACAATATTTCCAAGTAAACCTAAAAGAATTGGTTTTAAAAAGGTTTAAATACTATCCCCTAAGGACGCAAGTTTTTTCAGGTACCAAGAACATATTGATTTCTTCACCTTGTATGTCAGTATCAAGTTGTATCAAATGAAGACCAACAATTAATATCAAGCAAGGAACAATAAGCTATTGGTAATTTATTTCAAAAGGAAAATTAACAAGAGTCATGAAATAAGCTAAGCAGGTAATTTATCTTCAAAGACTAATTAGTGAACCAAGTGAGCAAGTAAAGAGGGTACCCATTATTGGTATATAACAAGATGTTTACACTTGCTTTAATATTAATAAAATTGGAGTATGTTGACTTCATATACATATTTAGGAGTGAAGGATATTTTTTTAGAAAATAAATAATCTTATTGAAAAATTAAAAGAGGGTAAAATAGTATAAAGCAACTTACACAAGTCGGTTAAAAAACAATCACTCCAAAAGATTCATATTATTATCTAATTAACCAAAAGACAGTTACAATTAAAAGCCCTATGGGAAACTAGAGGAACACTAGTTAAAGATAGAGGTGACTAAATGATCCATCGGATAAGAGGAGCTTTTTTCAATTATAGCATCTTTTAAGTCCAACCATTAATTTCTTACCTATAGTTTCTATTTAGACATTGTAGGTTGGCTACATTCCTTTTTGGATATTGTAAGTAAACTTGTAATCTAGTAATATTAATCAATTCTTGTTAGGGAGCATTTTCAGTTACCTTTAATCTTAGGAATAGTCTTTTACTCCTTTTAAGCCATAATGAATAAATCAACTTAACTAGTTCCATCTTTACTTATCAACAAGTCCCCTTTCCTTATATAAGTCACTTGACAACTTACATAACGATTAAAGCTTAATTAATATGAGAAGTGAGAATCTGCATTTAAAGAAGATATGGGTGATAGTTTAAATCTTCTTTATAAAGAGCACAAATAGGGCAATATTCAAGAAATTTATCAATATGTCAATAGTATCCAACTTCTCTTTAAAAATAGCTATAGAGTTATAGAAACTTTGGGAATAACTTCTTTAATTCAAAATAGACAATATCAGGTTTTCTTGGGAGAGTGGATCCTTGAGAGATCCCTGTAAGAAGAATTTGAGAATTACCTAGATGAGTGGTTGGACCAATGTAGGATGTCTTCAAAGCTATTAAAAGTGACAAAAAGAATCTGATCTAGATTGTTTATTCTTGGCAACAATTTTAGAATGGGAAAGAAGTCATTCCAGACTTGGCTTACCACATCATTATTTAATATTCAGATATGGTACCCTACTTAATGGACCAAAGCTTATCTAGTTATAAATTCAAAAGATGATGTATTTTCCATTTTCAATCTTGATGAAGATTTCCAGTCTAACTCTTTTCCTTAACTTTATTATATTGTCCATTGTCCATGAGGGGTCATACTTAGGTTAGATGCTCTAAAATATTTCCTTATCTAAGTAATGTGTATGAATCCATTTGATCCATAATGCTAGATTTTAAAAAAAACTCCAAATCCTGTTAATCATAAGGACTTTATCAGTGATTATGATAGGTATTATTCCAAATCCTCCTTCAACCCTTGGTAACCAAATTTCACTTAGTATCACCTTGGTAAAAGCTTGTCTAATGCAATCTCTAGATCCTAAGAGGTTTGTTATTAATTTTTCAATTAATTTGTACAATTTTCTGGACACTATTGATGACTAAATTTATTAAATGAAAGGAGAATCTCTGCTTGGTGTAACAAAAATTTCTCCCTTCTCCTTGTATCTTCTCAAATAATCATTGTAAGTTCTTTTAGAAGTTCTCTCAGGAGAGAAGGAAATTCCCAAGTAATTGATAAACAGCTCAAAATCTTAAAAACCAGAAATCACAGAGAGATAATTTGAAATGTTGTGAGCACCTAAGGATATAATAGTTTGGATTTTACTTCTGTTAATAGAGACATAAAAGCTTTTTAAAAGAGTCCAATGATGCCATTAATACACTAATATATTAAGCTACATATTCTCAAATTTTTACATTTTGAATGGAACTTGAACTTTTTATCCTAGATATTGGATTGAAGATAGCCAATGATGCTATTATCCAAGAGAGTTAAGTTATTTGATCCCTAATTACTCTTGTAATGTTGACCTTATAGATTGCTACACTTGGATCAACAATTTGGAGGGTAAGTTCACCAACATGATTTGTGAGGATAGGATAAGGCCTAGAGGAGAAAAGGTGGCTTAGGACAAACTCATTTGGAATACTAACTGACTACCTATGGACTCATTTCTCTTATGGTTTGCAGTTAAGAATAGGCTCAAAACAATGGACATGTTACAATTTGTATAGCTAAAAGACACATGCGTCTTATGAGGTAAGTTAGCTAAAACCTTGTCACATTTATTTTTGAGTGTAATTAATTGATGGTAATATAAATTTATGTGAAAGGCCTCTTTAATTGGGATTATAATTTGGTATCATTCTCAAAAATTGTCCAATGATTGATAACCAACTATAGCAATCTCCTTAGTTCTGCTCTAATAGTCTATCTCATTAGAGTTGATAATTATTTGTGCTCAATTTGGAAGGAACATAATGCTAGACGATTAAGCAATAAATGACTCCTAATACTATCACCTTAAATCTCACTCTTACTAGCATAATAGAACAATTTGCTCCTATATAAAGATTTTTAATCAAATGAGTTGGAGTATCAAACAGGCATGGAGACTAGAGTAACAAGTTCCCACATTCATATACAAATCCACTATACCTACTAGTTAAGTTGATGATAATGAAGTATTCATGATTTAGAGAAACGAATGATGGCATTGGTATAAATTTATCACCCATAAAAGTGATACTTTTAAGGAAATTTTGAAATAAGTTCAAACTTATCTTGTTACGTGGCAAGTGAAACTGGTGAAGTTAAAGCTTGGGATCAGCTTGTTGCATGTAGTTGTTTCTTCCTATTGGACTTCATATTAATTCTGTTGATGAGAAGAAGCTCTAGACACTAACACGATTGTCTGAAGATGCGAATGTCTTCAATATGTTAACTTAGTATTTGTACACTTAGTTTTTTTTTGTTTACATGGCTACCAAGTTAGCTCCCCTAAGTATAGTGGTCGTTGCAACCATATATTGGATGCTACAAAAATTTATCAAATTTTGTCTACATTTTTAATGGAAAGTTTAACTTTTCCAAGAAAAAACTTTTTATCCTAATTGATGACTTATTTAACAAGCCTAGTTAAAACTTCAATGATTAAAGTGAAGAGGGAAGGAGAAAAAAGTTCTCCTTGCCTCAAACCTCTAGCACCTTTAATAATATTATTTGGCTCCATATTAACTATAATGCCAGAGGAAACCGTGGATATACATTACTAAATCTAATTCAAAAATAAATAAGTGAATCCAAAAGCCCTTAAGGTGTTTAAAATTAAGCTCCATTTAATGGAATCAAAAACCTTATGGAAGTCCATTTTAATAGCACAATCTTTGTTAACATGTTTTTTATTATAATTCTTAGGGAGCTCTTAAGCAAGCATAATATTGTCAAAAATAAATAAGTGAATCCAAAAGAGCTTAAGGTGTTTAAAATTAAGCTCCATTTAATGGAATCAAAAACCTTATAGAAGTCCATTTTAATAGCACAATCTTTGTTAACATGTTTTGTTAAGTATGATGTTAGTAGTCGGTGGTTAATTTTGGCAAGGAATTATAACTATTAAAGATGTATTACGATATCTTTTCAATATATATATGCCAGTTAATTTTTTCAAAAAAAAAACTTTGATTTGCCTGGCTATACCGGCCACCCGCCCTGCCGAGTTACAAACACAGGAAGACACCGTTACCTGGGGCCCCACCACACATAGGAAGTTCACAACAGCGTCGGCATATGCCCACATCGAAGATCAGACCCAGGAGACCGACCGACGGTTGTGGGATTTAATCTGGATGTGGCCAGGGCCCCAATGCATTAGGTCCTTCCTATGGTTGGTGGCTAAGGCCCGACTACTCATCAATACTCAACGTGTGGCTAGGCATATTGTAGGGGATAACCGTTGTCACTTTTGCAGCCAGAAAGAGTCTGTTTTACATGTGTTGAAGGATTGCAACATGCGCATGATATCTGGCGTCAATTCCCCACGACAGTTGTGGATGCGAGTTTTTTTCCAGCTCGGCGAGGTGGGATGGTTGCGGGCCAACCTTATTAAGAAGGAACAAGTTAAACAAATCTAGTCGTATCGTCTCTATGGTGTCAGCTGCTGGTTTCTCTAGCAATGGCAGAATAGAAGTCTTTTCAAGGTCGACTTTGCTTGGTCGACAAACGGCTTGTGGGTCGTGTGGGACTATATTGAGTGGGTCAAACGCACAAGGATTATCGAATCCAGAGTGTTTCCGCAGCAGAGGCTACCACTAGGACAATTGATTGGCTAGCTCAAACCATATGAGGGGTGGGTCAAATTGAAAACGGATGATGCGGCTAAACAGAATTCTTCTTTCACCACTGCTAGGGGCTTACTTAGGGATATTCATGGTCAGCGACAGGGTGGCTTTATCCAGAATATCAGAGGGGGTTTCTTGCTGACTGCTGAACTATGGGGCATCCACTCGGGTCTTTCCCTAGCATGGGAGAGGGGCTATCGCCGCATAAAAGTTGAAGTAGATTCCCTCGAGGTTCTCAAGCTTTTATTCTCTTCTAATATAGTGCTGACAGAAAATAATCTTCTGATTGCAGGTATCCGAGTCTTGATCTACCGCAACTGGGAGGTGACTTTCAACCACATCTATCGCGAAGGGAACCAATGTGCGGATCGTCTGGCCGCGCTAGCAGCACTATCCAACCCTATTAGGAAAGAATATGCATTGACTCATTGTATTTATCTTTACTATATTTAACTTATTCTTTTCACATGTATATAACCGTTAGTTAGCCTTAGATTAAGGAACGAATCAGTGTGTATGTTGTATAAATGCAGTTCACAGAATCAATAGGAATTCATTCTTCGCCATTACTCTGTCTTTAATTCTTATTTTAGTTGGTATAAGAGCATCGACCCTGGTGCTCTTGGGAATCGTTTTTTTTCCTTTCATTCCTATGAAACCATGTCCGAGAAAGAAACGTCTTCGGGCCTCAAAAATCCTTCCAAGGTCACTAGTTTGGATCCATCACATCCATACTATGTGCATCATTCCGACCAACCGGGACACATGCTTATTCCGACAAAATCGAACGGGGTAAACTACCAATCATGGAGCAAAGCCATGATTCATGCCTTGACTGCCAAAACCAAAATTACTTCATTAACGGCACAATTGAGTCACCTTCTCCGGAGGTTGATCCGATAGAATTCAGTCTCTGGAACCAATGCAACAGCATGATCTTGTCATGGCTTACCCATTCAGTTGAGCCAGACATCGCAGAGGGAGTAGTGCACGCTAAAATTGCTCGCTAAGTTTGAGACTACTTAAGGGATCAATTCTCTCGAAAGAACGCTTACGCAATTTATCAAGTTCAAAAATCTATAGCCACTATGTCTCAGGGAACTATGTCAGTTGCTGCCTACTACATAAAGATCAAGAGTCTCTGGGTGGAATTAGACACATACCGCACACACGTTCCGTGCAATCAAGAAAAAATACATAATGATCAAAGAGAAGAAGACAAACTCATGCAATTTCTCATGGGGTTGAATGATACATTTAAAACCGTGAGATCTAATATTCTCATGATGATTCCGCTACTAAATGTTTGTCAAGCGTACTCCTTGGTGATCCAAGAAGAAACACAGAGTCAAGTATCATCAGAAACAACTAATGGTTTCTCAATTGCTGCCGCTACCCAAGTCAAGCCATTTTCATCAAGGTCATCAAAGGAGAAGGTCTGCGATCACTGCAATAGGACCAACCATACCATTGATGAGTGCATGACCCTTAAGTTTCATTGCAAGTTTTGTGACAAGAGAGGTCACACGGAAGACAGATGTTGCCTTAAATATGGGGGGAATAATCAGAACACTCGTTCATCTCAAGGACAGCAACAGTCCCGTGGAACGAAAGGCAACAGTCGAGGCAATATACCTTTGGTTAATATGACATTGCTAGGCTTCTCTCATGAATACCTTCAATAACTGGCCCAAGCTCTATCGGTCTTGAATCAAAATCAGCATTCCAATAAAGGTGATGCGTTTGTTAATGCAGCAGGTTCGCTTTCTACACCTAATATCTTTGCCAATTCTGCTTCTATCAATTCCTGGATTCTCGACGATGGAGCCACGGATCACATCACACCACACTTGTCTCTTTTAACTCACATACAATCTTCCAAAATTCCTACCGTCAACTTACCAAATGGTGCATCTGCAGTCATCTCATACACTGGCACCATTTCTTTCGGTCATAATCATGCACTTAACAATGTTTTGTGTGTGCCTAATTTCAACATAAATCTGCTATCTGTCAATAAACTTACACAAGATTTAAATTGTTCTATCACTTTTTTTCCGAATTTGTGTGTTTTGCAGGACTTGGTAACGAGGAAAACGATTGGATCAGGTAGGCAGCAAGGAGGTTTATACTGCATGTCTCCACTTCCCACTACACCTTCTTCGTTTCAAGTTTCTAATTCCTTTGGCCTATGGCATTCACGCCTTGGCTATCTCTCTTCTTCACGACTTAAATTATTATCTCCATTGTTATGCTTGAATAATAAAAATGGTCCAGATCATAATTGTACCATTTTCCCATTAGCAAAGCAAAAAAGACTGCCATTTTCCATTAGCTCCATTTCTACGCATTCTCCATTCGAGCTTATACGTTGTGACATTTGGGGGCCTCGTAAAACCCCCACACATTTCGGTGCTCGTTTTTTCTTAACTATTGTTGATGACTTCACTCGATACACATGGGTTTTCCTCATGCGATATAAATCAGAAACACAATCCATCATAATCAATTTTCTTAACTTTGTTCAAACACAATTCCACACGTCTGTCAAGGTCATGCGTGTAGATAATGGCAGCGAATTTCTCTCTTTACAACATCACCTTCATACACAGGGAATCGAGTTACAACGAACTTGCATTTACACTCCGCAACATAACGGAGTAGTTGAACAAAAACACCGTCATATACTCAATGCAGCTCGCTCCCTTGTTTTTCAATCACATGTACCACTCATTTTTTGGGGAGAATGCATACTAACCGCAGTCTACCTCATAAACCAAACTCCATCACCATTACTCTCTAATAAAACTCCTTTTGAAAGGTTGTACCATCGTGCACCACCTCTTCATCATTTACGTGTTTTTGGATGTCAATGTTTCGCTACTATTACTCATCCAAAGCATAAATTTGACCCACGAGCAAATCAATCCATTTTTGTGGGATACCCTCAGGGTCAGAAAGGCTACAAATTATATGATTTAGTTTCCAGAAAATTTTTAGTGAGAGGGATGTAACGTTAAATGAAAACATTTTCCCATTCCAACATATCCCTTCTTCTCCATCCTCTACTTCTTTACTCCCAAGTCTGGCATATGATGATCAACCATTTAATAATGATCTGCAGTCACCAACATCATCATCAGAACATCCATCTTCTCCCTTATCGACGTCACCAACTTCCACTTCACCTCAAAACTCTCCAGAACCATCCACTTCCTCCCCTTATGCATCTTCTCCCTTAAAAGACGTTCATACTTCGACAGACACATCTTCTGCTTCTAATGATCTTCCTCTACGTCGATCAATGAGAGACAGGCATCCACCAGCATGGCATGATACCTACTTTCTGCCTTCCAAATCCACTCGGACTGCCTCTAGTACAAGTTCCAACCACAGCACCAGGTATCCTATCTCTAACTACATGTCACTCTCACAATTTTCTCCTTCACATCGTGCCTTTTTAGCTCTCCTTACCACACAGGTTGAGCCAACTTCTTATGATCAAGCAGTTCTTGATCCTCATTGGCGACAAGCCATGCACAGCGAACTATAGGCATTGGCACGCAACCACACCTGGTCATAAGCCGATTGGATGCCGTTGGATCTATAAAATAAAGTATCGATCGGATTGGACCATCGAACGCTACAAGGCGTGCCTTGTCGCCAAAGGGTATACTAAAGTTGAAGGTATTGACTATCAGGAAACATTTTCTCCAACAGCAAAGGTCACTACACTTCGTTGCTTGCTTACCGTAGCTGCATCACGGAACTAGTTTGCTCATCAACTTGACGTTCAAAACGCCTTCCTTTACGGCGATTTACATGAAGTGGTTGATATGACTCCACCACCTGGTCTTCGCCAACAGGGGGAGACTCAGGTATGTCGGCTTAATAAGTCCCTTTATGGTTTAAAGCAGGCGTCTCAGAATTGGTTTTCGACATTCTCAGATGCAATATAAGAAGCTGGCTACAAACAATCCAAAGCTGATTATTCACTCTTTACAAAGGCTCAAGGTAATTCCTTCACTGCTGCATTTATCTACGTAGATGACATTTTGCTGACAGGTAATGACCTCCAAGAAAAGAAAAGGCTCAAAGAGTGCTTGCTCAAACGTTTTCATATTAAAGACCTTGGTGACTTGAAATATTTTTTGGGCATAGAGTTCTCACGTTCCAGGCGTGGTATTTGTATGTCGCAGAGAAAATATACACTGAATATTCTGGAAGCTGCAGGGTTTATAGGAGTCAAGCCGGGAATGTTCCTAATGGAACAAAACTTAAAACTGACGTTGGATGACGGTGAAATACTACACGATCCGACTAAGTACAGGAGATTAATTGGCCGATTGATTTATTTGACAGTTACTCGGCCGGACATTATGTATTCTGTACGCACCCTTAGCCAATTCATACATGAACCTAGAAAGCCACCTTGGGACGCAGCGTTACGTGTGCTTCGGTACATCAAATCTATACCAGGACAAGGTTTGTTTATGCCTTCTGAGAATAACTTAAAATTGAAGGCATTTTGTGATTCAGACTGGGGTGACTGTCAAATCACGAGACGGTTGGTTTCAGGTTACTGTGTTTTTTTGTGCTCTTCACTTGTATCATGGAAATCAAAGAAGCCGTCTAATGTATCAAGATCATCGGCAGAAGCAGAGTATAGAGCGATGGCAAACACCTGTTTAGAGTTGATTTGGCTGAGGTATATATTGCGGGACTTAAGAGTCAATTTGGAGGAACCGACTGCGTTATACTGCGATAATCAGGCAACCCTTCATATTGCTGCTAATCCAGTATTTCACGAACGCACGAAACATATTGAGATCGATTGTCATATAGTTCGTGAAATATATTAAGCTAGACAGATCAAGCCAAATTATGTACCAACGCGACTGCAATTAGCTTACATCTTCACAAAATCGTTGGGAAAAGAGTAGTTCGTACTTCTCATAAACAAGTTAGGAGTTCATAACATTCACTCTCCAACTTGAAGGGGAGTATTAGGAAAGAATATGGGTTGACTCATTGTATTTATCTTTCCTATATTTAACTTATTATTTTCACATGTAGATAACCGTTAGTTAGCCTTAATTAAGGAACGAATCAGTAGAATCAATGGGAATTCATTCTTCGCCATTACTCTTGTCTTCCGATTCTTATTTTAGTAACCCAGGCCTGCATATCCTTCAGGCGCCCCCGAGTGCTATTACTAATCTACTCTATAGCGATTTGCAAGGAAGTCTCTATCGTAATAACTTGAGTTAGTGTTGTGTTTCCGTTTGTATCCAAAAAAAAATTATATAATGATATTAATCCACCATCTAATAGTTTCCAAAGTCTTTCACTTCATCTTTTTGCACTCTTTATCTGTAATCTTCTCTGGCTTAGACCGGAAATCGTCTTTAATGATTTTATCTACGTCAAATGGATCATAAAGATCCTTGTAATATAGGAAATCTTCTATCATAAGTCTATATTAATTTCGTAAATGAGAACTAAAACATCACCTCAAGCAAAAATCTGTTCACAAAAGAGAAACATATGCGATGTGTTTTACTGGATTCCAAAAAAGCCAAACGAAGGCTTGGATGCAACAAAACACCTAAGATCAGGCACAGCAGTCATGGAGTTCTAAAACACTTTCCTTGCAAAATTCCCAAAGGAAAAGCAAACGACATACAAAATAACACTTAAGAAAAGGTAATGAAAAGGAACGCCTTCACTATATTACGGCAAAGATCCGAATATATTCATCCTCAACCCCTTGAAACTCGAGCAGTAGTAAACGACAGAGACCAAACAATCAAGATGATTCCATCTCAATCACCCTTTCTCCTAAAAGAACAACCCTCCGTAAGCCTAGCACGGCCTCCTGTTGGTTGGCACAACACCGTCTGGCAATTCCCACATACCACAACTGTTTGTGAATGACTGAACACGGTCGTTCTGCACAAATCCACACCGTTTGTTTATAAAAATATAAACTAAATCAAACAATCTTAATTGCAACAGACCAAAAACTCAAAATTTTCGAATCTCTCATGTCACTGAATATGAGCTTACATGTTGAAGCATCCCTGGCATTTCACATCCTGGAAACAAAATTGTAATTTTTTATCAAAAATTCTGAAAGCGATAAACAAAATACAGAGACAATCAAACAACAATTAAGAATCTGTACCATGAAAAAGGAGTTGGGAGATTGCACGAGACGCTTGAGCTTGTGTTTCCTCTTCTCCAACTCCGCAGGAGGATTCAGCAAATCTATATCGTTTTGGAGAACCTGCAAAATTAATCATAAACCCATTAACAGATTCTTTCCAACGCTACAAGAAATCTCAAAAGATTGGATCTTCATGGCTTACCATCTTTATGAGTTGCACCGAAAAACTCCGTAAGAGAAGCACAAGTGCAGGGAAAAGTTTCGAACTTTGCTTCGTGAGACCGAAGGGGGCTTGGATTAACGATACATATAGATGCGTTTAAGGAGATAAATTGGCCGTCCAATGTCAAACCCATTCATCTCAACCGTTTATCTTTTACGTTTCTTGTAGCATCTAGGGTTTTGGAATCGGGTCAACCGAATTACCTAGCCACCCATTTGTGTAACCAATATAGAGGGTCCGGCCCACTAGTTTATGATTCTCTATTTTTCAATTAATCATCTGTCACAATTCTTAAATCAGTATTTAAATAATAATAATAATAGCAGTACTATAGAGAAAAGAGTCTCAAAGTTTTATAATTATAATGGTTAATTATAACATGTTTATAATTAGAAGATTTAGAATCTCCTTTTACAAAATTTTTCTTATGATATCATAAGTGTTTTTAAAATTGTACGAAAATTAAATTATTAAAATAAAAAATTTAAGATTTAAGAATTTTAATTAATATAATTAAACTAGTCAAATTTTTTAAACATTAAATGCAACAACCAAAAAGTATCATATTCATACTCTTAGCATGTTATGTAATTTTTGGACGCAAAATCTCTAAGACAGACCCAGAATTAGCACTTCTTCGATATATATACACGGAACAGAGCTTCAACATTTCATCGAGCACTGTCGATTCCAACACTACTAGGAGCTCTTATACATACAACGATGGCGGTCTGGCGTGTGGCGGTGTTGATGGTGGTGGTGTTCATGGGAGTTTGTAGTGGCAGTGTGAAGGCTCAGGACGGGCCGTCTTTCGGAGAGTGTTTCTTGGATTGTGACAAAACATTTGCCACTTGTGTCACAGGTTGCGGGTCTGAGGCAGGATTTAAGCCTGTCAAGTGCCTGTTCGACTGTGAACAAGGTCTTCTCAAGTGCTTTACCAGCTGCGCTCATTTCCCCGCGATGGCCTTGCCACCATCCAATGTCCGTCGTTGATACCACCGTCGGGGACTATACCATTATGTCATCACTTGGTCTATACTTTGTTGTAATGATTCAATATTAAAAAAGTCTCGTGTCGTATTATGTTAAAACTATCGTAAAAACGTTATTAACAAAGCAAGACGAGTTCTTATTATTGTAATTACTAATTAGTTATCTAATCTTTAAATTTAAAATACACTTTTCACAAAAATTTAAATCAACTCTTAAAATTTTCGAAACTTAAATTAATAATTAATAGTACAATGTTTTAATTACTACTATAAGTCAATCAAAATAAAAAATATAAAAATTAAAAATTGTAATTATCATCATCATGTTTAACTTTTTTATAAGAGATTAAATTAGAATTTAAATTTTTTAATGTTTAATTAATTTTTAATAGTAAATCCCATTTATTAAATATTAAATGTCTTATAATGATAGTTTTGAAATTATCAAATTTAGATAAATAAATCAGGAAAGTTAAAGATTTAATTCGTATATTTTGAGATTTATGTACTTTCAACGTGGGTTTTACACGGGCTGACGAACTTTTGCCTAGTTCGTATGTGCTGGCTGATCTAGGAAATGCATCATATGTCAGTTCTTTATACGATCTACCATTTATAATATCATATAATTTACTCTGCTATATTTTCTTAGTTTTAGTCAATTTGATAATTTTAATATTTTTTTACCTTAAATAAATAAAAACAAAATAAATAAATATATAATGTTATAAAAACATAATAATTTCATATATACAAAAATAAAAATAAAAGTCAAATCACGATGTTTTGTTAACTCTTTTACTCATATATTCCTATATATTTCTAATTAATAAGTTCAAATCACTTGTTCTCGTTGCTGTGTTCATATTTTATTCTATGAGCATTCATATATCTAATTTTTTTACTTATGAGAATAATGTAAGTTACTATCTTTCAGTTGATCACATGTACATTTTGTAGGATGTAATCCCAATTCTTGATTGCTTTGAACATAATTCTATCTTCAACTCAAAGGCCTTAACAGATTACGAAAGAGGGTAATAAGGAAAGTAAAGTATTGCTCAACTCTCCTTCATGCCCCTACCTTGTTTTACTCCTCTTTCCCTGCTAATTTCGTCTGTGTCTTCCACAAGAACACACTGCCTTTCTTTCTAGTCTTTCAACGTGAACATACAATCATACATACGTCCTTATAATTTAAAGATCATCTTATCAAACATGGTTTGCATTGTAATTATATTCGCTAGGGATCTGTACTAGTGTAGAAGAGTAGTACTGTCTAGTCTTTTAAACCCTTCTTGCATCTTCCTTTAAGCTGGTTAATTTCTGTTTTTGTTTCTTTTTTTTTTTTTTTGGTTGTTTCGATTACCCAACACGTAAAACTTTTTATTATAGTGATGCATCCAATATTGCAGAGTGTAATTATAAATTCATAATTAATTAAAGAAGCAAAATTTTAGTTATGATTTGGGAAGTATTATTCGCATATTGAAGAGCCCGTTCTACTGATCAACTTTAGGTTACAGATCATCCTACATAGAAAATGAAATCAAGAGGCTTTTGGATAACTCAAGATGCTTCCATGTTAGGCAACATGATCCCAAAGGGAAAAAACATGTAACTCTACGATGTAAACTGTTCAGTTTCTTGACCATAAGAACTCAAGCAGTGGCGTCCAGCTGGTGCACCTGGATTTTTTATGCAGAGCTTGTGTCAGCTTCGATGGAGGACTTGTTACCCCACAATCATTAAAAGACTGTGAACACTCCTGGCTTTTCTATAGAAATGGATCGATGAAGCCTGCAGGAACCATATTCGTCGAGTCTTTAGCTATGTAACCGTGGACCATAGTTTTCACTACTCAAACAAATACAACATACATTATATATATGGTCCCTCCAATGAGCTAGGGACGTAAATAATTGTTATCTTGACTTGCAGCTTTGAGAATTTGTTTATAATCAAATTACATGGTTTCCAAGGGTTTGGATAGCATAACATATAGGGTTCCTTATTTGTCGGCCTCCAATCACAAATTTGGCAATATCATGTAGGGTCCTTGAAGTGACTTGTGATTCGCTGTTATAAATACTGCCACCCCACATCACTTGCTCTTCTTGTTCTGCTTCTGGTTTTTACTCTTTTCCAATTTAATGCCTGTGGAGACATGATACAAGTCATAAATAATGTTGGCTACAATTTTGATATACAGTTTAAGGTTAGATGGGATTTTTCTCTCTTGGTTTCTATTTGGGGTTATCTTAGAATAAATCACGCAACTAATGGACCTCTAAAACCCTTCCTAGTTAATACTGAGAAGATGACTAATTCCACAGATTGTGAGGTTAAAGTAAGAGGAAACAAAAGACTAGTTAGTTGGCAATTCATTTTCCTCCTACACCACAAAAGTCTATGAAGCTGGATCTCACCAACATGCCTGTCGGTGGCCGCTTTCCATATCAATTGGAGACACTCTTTCGTCAGCTTACCATCAACAGGTGTGCCACCTAATACATAACTCAATTTTGTGGAGGCTGTAGGTGTCAGTGCAGTTCTATTTTAGTAGTGTAAGGCATTTCTACTCACAAGGTATCTATTAAAAGTTAAAACATTTGAATTTGCATGCCAAGTCCTTGACCTTTTTAGTTTAATATGTAGATGACTAATTGGATATTTGCATGCAAGGTCTTTTTAGGTTGCGATGAATGTGGCGATCATAATGACGAACAATAGATGTACAATTACAACAAATTGTGGTAAACAAAAGCTAGCTTTCCACAGTCTAAAACCATGTTTGCATGTTCTTATTAGTCTATTTCTCTAACTTCCACTAACGTATATTCCACCACCTTAATTGAATACCTCACAAAAGACCACTTTGATGCATTTATGGCTGAATGAGTATTGTATATGTGTATGTATGAGACTCTTATATTTAAGTTTATTTACAATGGATTGCTTGAGAAAAAGAAGGAAATTGTTAACAGTTTTGACCAGACAAGGCCACATGTGTAGGACATGACATCCTTTGGCCTCTACTTCCCTCACATTTCCCTTTATCCTCTTCCCTTCTTTCATTTTCTTGGTTTTCACTTAGCTGCCCAAAGTACCCTTCGAAGAGATAGATGTCCTAAAATCTCTATATATAAGAGTATAAGAGCTGCTTCTCCAATTATGAACTTTGTTAACTGTATTTAGGAGCTTTCTTCCCTAATCCTGTGACTACCCCTCTTGCTCTTTATAGCTGTGGCTGTTTCATGTTTGTAGCCCAAATCACCTTGTAATCTTCCCATTCAAATTAACACCTATCATTATATATGAAAGGTCTTATGGCTGCCATAACTAAAAAACTCTTTTATATCTAAAACCACACGCATCTCATCATCTTCCGCAGCTTCCTTTAACATCACCTAAAGATGCTGCCAAGCTTTGATCCAAATGACAATGAAGCTGGCTTGGAGCTTTTGGAAGACCTGACCATTAATACACGTCAAATTCAAGAACAGGTATTGGAGGAGATACTTAAGAAAAATGCATACACACAATATCTCATGGCCTTCCTTAATGGTCACTCTGATAAGGAGAAATTCAAGAACAGAGTCCCTATTGTAAACTACGAAGATATCAAGCCCTTCATCCAACGAATTGCCGATGGAGAACCTTCCACCATCATTTGTGCGCATCCCATTACTGAACTTCTCACAAGGCACGATTTACATAGTTGCTCCTACGTAGAATCAGTTTAATTTCGTCTGTGGATTATGCGTATAGATTATTCACAACTTCATTGATTTGATACTGTACACAGCTCCGGGACTTCGGGAGGCCGACCAAAGATGATGCCTTCAACTGCTCAGGACTTGGAAAGGAAAACATTCTTCTACAACCTTCTCGTACCTGTGATAAATAAGTAACTCCACTCACGTTGATTAGTTCTTAACTGCTAACTAGTTGTACAGAATGAATGTAACAGTGAAAACCAAGGTGAATAAAACGAATTTGTAAATCTTATTTCAGGTACTTCTATGGCTTGGACCAGGGGAAATCAATGCAGTTCTTGTTCGTCAAACCTGAACTTAGCACCCCCTCAGGGTTGAAGGCAAGACCTGTCTTAACGAGCTATTTTAAGAGCAGCCATTTCACATATCGGCCTTTTAGTCCGTATAATGTCTACACAAGTCCTGATGAGATCATCTTGTGTCCTGACAGCAATCAGAGCATGTACTGTCATTTACTCTGTGGTTTGTTACAGCGTGATGAAGTTTTAAGGGCTGGTGCAATTTTCGCTTCTGCTTTCCTGCGGGCCATCAAATTCCTAGAGGAATACTGGAGAGAATTATGTTCAAATATAAAAGAAGGTAGAATTAGTGATTGGATTACAGACCTTGGTTGCAGAAATGCTGTCTCCTCGATTCTGACTGGTCCAAATGCTGAATTGGCCAATTTAATTGAGCATGAATGTAGCAGCACATCATGGGAAGGAATAATCAAAAAGCTTTGGCCTAAAACAAAGTACATTGACGTTGTTATTACAGGTTCTATGGCACAGTATATCCCGATGCTTGAATTCTACTGTGGTGGGATCCCTCTGGTCTCCATCATGTATGGCTCTTCTGAATGTTTCATTGGTATCAATTTTACGCCACTTTGCAAACCTTCTGATGTCTCTTACACCATCGTCCCATACATGGCCTACTTCGAGTTTCTACCTGTCTCAAAGGACCATAGAGAGTTACAAGATATCCAGGGGACTGACGTTTCTGGTAAGAATTGTGGGGATGAAGAAGATAAGAAGAGAAACATGGAAACTGTTGATCTTGCTGATGTAAAACTTGGGTACTACTATGAACTTGTCGTCACAACTTTTACAGGTAAATATTTGTTCTGCCGAGAATCTGCTAGTTGTTTGAGCCATGTTTATGTATCAGGAACAAGGATTTGCTCTTAATAGTTCGTAGCCTGACATCCATTCGCTGTGAATGGTTTCTCTCTTCATTTAACATTTTCCATTTTTTGATTTTTAGGCCTTTACAGATACAGGGTTGGGGACATTCTCATGGTGACTGGCTTCTACAACAATGCCCCACAGTTTCGGTTTGTCCAAAGACGAAATGTTGTTCTAAGTATTGATACTGACAAAACCAGTGAAGATGACCTCTTGAAGGCAGTGACACTAGCAAAGAACCTGCTTGAGCCCCTAGGCTTCATGTTGGTTGAGTACACCAGCTTTGCTGACACTTCCTTAATCCCAGGCCACTACGTTCTATTCTGGGAACTCATTAGGAAGGGTAGGAATGGTGCAACAAAGCTTGATCCAGTTATAATGGAGAAATGTTGCTTCACTATAGAGGAATCTTTGGATTCAGTTTACAGGAGGTGTAGGAAAAAGGACAAATCTATTGGACCACTGGAGATGAGGGTCGTTGAACATGGAACGTTTGATGCTCTCATGGACTTGTGTGTCTCTCATGGATCTTCTGTCAACCAATACAAGACACCGAGGTGCATTCAATCTGAGAAAGCCTTAAAGCTCTTGGATTCCAGGGTGGTGGGAAGATTTTTCAGTCAGAAAACACCATTTTGGGAGGCCATTTGAAAATTATGGATAGCTAATAAAATTACAGCTATCATCTGTAACCTATTGGCGTGCAGCTTGCAAGGAGAATTTTCCATAGTATTTTGTTTTACAGTTCAATGCTTTTTTTTTTCAATGTTTTCGTGTGTGTAATGTGCATCTTTATATGAAAACAAGTCTATAATTTTAGACTACTATCTTCTTCCTTTTGAGACATTTCTGACTTTCTGAGTGCCAATAAGAAGGAATTAGTAAATCACAACCATATAAGACAAAAGTGGATTAATAATTTTCATAATTATGACAGACTAGTAAGCCATGGGTCAAACCCATCAACATGTAGGAATCTGATTAGTTATGATGATATTGATCTACAAGTTCAGAAGATGATCGGCTGAGATCAATTCTGAGAGTATCATTCAGGGCATTGTCATTTTCAATTATATCCAACAGGCACCATGGAACTGATTCTTACTGCATTACTTTATGCATAATTAACAGTATCTGGATAGGCTCTCATAAGAATTCTTTCAATAATGTTAAAGAGATGAACATTTAATGGAAGAAGATATAGAGAAATAAGAATTCTTTTCATGAGTTTTTCATCAGTTGAGAAGAACTGACGACTAGAGCAAAGATTGAGAAGTGCTAGCTGTAAACCCTAATTCAAGCAAAGAATTATAGGGGTGTAGATGCATTTGCAGTGGGATGTGTGTTTGATAAATTCTGGAGAATGAGAATACGTAGTAACGTGTAAATTATGTACGTAGGATGAGTCATAAAACAGGGTCGACTCTTGGGGTGATAGATGAGAGTTGGAAGTCCTAACTACATTCACAGCTCGAACCAGCCGCCCATATTCTTCATACCTGTGTTTTTATTATTACTTAATTTTTTATCAAAAGCAATAGGTAGAGAGGCAAGAGGCCAAGATGTAGCCACGGATACTAATAGTGGAAGTTAGGAGGAGATCCATTAACCCAAAAACATAAACAACAAGCTAAGGGGGGACAATGAGAGCAACCCAAGGAGACATAGAACTGTTGAAACAAAGTCAGAAAGAAGTGTGTGTATTAGGGCCTTTGTCTCCTCTTGCATTTATGTTCAACATGTGGTCTTAACCACCGCCAGCCCTAGGTTACACTATTCCACTGCGACTCTGGCTCCACTCTTTTTCTTTCTTCTTTTTATTAACTCATTCAATAAACTCTTTGTTTTGTTACTCACAGCAGAATTTCCATATACTAATATTAATCAGACACGTACAGTTCAAATACAGATGATAAGTGATCATATTACTTTTAATTGTTTATTATGTTCTTATTACATATCTACTGTAACTCATAAATGTGATAAATGTTGTATAAACTAGGCCAACTCAATCAAATGGCAACAGCTGCCAGCAAACATTCCAGTGTAGGCAACAGTTGGAAAAGGGAGCAATTTTAATTAATGAGTGATTTAGTTATATAAATGTTAGGAACTTTGGAGATTTTGTGTAGTAGGCATGCATATCCTTCCCTGTCCTCAAAATACTCTCTCTTTCTTTCTGCTTTGTGACTACCAAACGTGACCATTAGAATCTAAGCCTAGCCCACCTCCCAATTGGCTGATGCAAATAGGACAAAGGCTTTTGGAAACGTGTCGCCTATTAAGACAACATGGGATTCATATGTCCTAAAAGTAACCATTCCTCACGAGGTTTCAACTACATTCATAGTTACAGGTCTCTCCTTTTTATCCTCAGCTTACATCTGCAAACTCATCCTTTCATCAAACAAGGAAGAAGAAGAAACTGAAGAAATGGCCAACCCTTTCGTTTTCCAGTGTTTTTCATCCTCTAAAGCATGCAAGCTAGAAAGACAGTCGCCCCTTTTTTGCTGGTGTGTGTGATTAGACAGTTTTCAGAAGTAATGCTGCTGCGTGCACGAGCACAGGCACACGCTTTGATAGGATGATAAGTTGGAGTGTTTCAATCAATGTCTAAGGCAGCAATGGACTGAGGCCCAGCATAGTGAATGTGGTTGGCATTTGGCATCTAGTTAACGGATATAAAGAGCGGGCACACGTGTGTTGGACTGATGTTGGGGACGTTTTGAAGTAAAATCCTTGCACTGTACGTAGCTGTCTTTTGAGCGCTCAAAGTGCCGGTAGGTTGCGAGCAAATGCAGCCCCACCGTGAGGCTAAAACAAAGTGACGATGAGGCAATCCTTGCATCGCATGCACTCAAGGGATAAGGGTCATTTCCTAGTGTCCATGGACGTGAAAGCGAGAGGACTTTGAGAGGTGGGTCATTGCTGCTTTTCTTTTTCACATTAGGACGAGTGCCAACCCATCGCTCAGTTCCCTTTGACAGCGTCTGCATGCATTTGCCAATTACGGAAGATCAGACGTGGGGATATCTGATAATGCATAATGCATGACACAGGCTTTGTTTCCCGCATAGCGAGACTAAAAAGAGCTAGTAGTCAGGTTCTGAGGCATTGACGTAATAGCGAGAGAGACAAATGAGAAGGTATCCTCAGAGAAGGATACTGTTGTTCTAGGCCCTCCACCTGCTGCTTTTGTAAATAGTCTCATGTATCTCTGTCAATGAAAAGACTTTTTATGAACTCCATCTACCATTGCTATGAAACACTTCCAGAGATTAATGTTTCGTACTTGAAGAAGTAAATGTCCATTCGTTACTTAAATATGAGGATTGAATACAAAGACCATTATGACTAATTGTCAAAACAAAGTCTTGATAACGTATCTCCATTTTCACTTAGAATTAAGTGCGTTAAATCAGAAGGAGCCTAATTAAATATGAAGGAGCCTAATTAAATATGATTGGTGTGAATGGTTTAATATTCTCATCCCTTAATTAAAGGTCTCGAATTTGAGTCGTGAAAATAAAAAAATCTGTTTGGCCAACACTTTATCCCTTATGGATTGACCTGATGAGTGTAAATGGCTTAAAAGTAAAACATCTCGTGAACTTTAAAAAAAATATAGAAGGAGCCTTGCTTGATTTGATTCAATATAGTGTTTATTGTTAATTGATTATAATAATACCTTTGTGTTTCACATAGTGGGCTTCTATTTTTTGTCATGATGATGAGCCCTGATCTGGAAACGGTCACCATCGGTGGATAACAAAACCTGCTCCTTGATAACAAAATAGGTATCACATAAATCCCTAATATTGATTTACGTTAAGCAATAGATTTGATTAACCTGACTAATAATATAATTTGACATAAAAACAAATTCATACTTTCAAGTGATTGGGAATAAACTCTAAGATAAAACGAACCATGTCTCAAAAATTTAAAACATTTTAAAAAATAAAATCTTGTGAAATAAAGATGTAAGAATCTACAAAATGACTATATTCTTGTTGAGCTTTTATTTTAAAAAAATTTAAGAGCAAGAACATATTACATAAGAAATAACAAAAAGAGATTAGAAAAAGAATTATGTTGTTATCTAAATTTATGTAGCCCACTTTATAATTATGGTTACTAACAATAAAGTCATCCAATCTAATTAAAATGCATGTGGTCAATCAAGCATCTATTAAACTAAATTGATGTACGTTAAGATTTAATATTTCTTGACCAAGTGTTATATTTTGACTACAACTTAACACTATAGTTTTCAAACTTCAAACAATAATATTGTATCAAGTTGTTTTTTTTCCCTATATTAACATTCTCTATTTATGTATCCTTGTCCACTAGATTGGTCTCTAAGGTTCATTATTCTTTTTCAACATTCTACCGTCTAATACACTTACAAGTATTTTGGAAATTAACACCATCACTTAAGGTAAAGTAGTTATAACATTATGGTTACTTTTTAAGTGTCTTTTAAACTGAGACATAAGGAAGTAGGATAAATTTAAGCACTTTTGGACAATATAAGCTTCTAAGCCACTAGGCTAGTCTTATCAATTAGATACAAAAGGTGTATATATATATATATATATATATTTATTTATTTATTTATTGCTTCATTCTATTTTGACCCCATTTCATATAAAAATGGATCTAAGAGTAGCTCAATCTCTTTTTTCATTACAACTTGATCTACTATCAGTAATTTATAATTCTTATAAAAAAAATAGAAATGCCTAACGAAAGTACATTCCTATATAACACCTTAAAAAGAGATGATTGAATAGATGAGTGGATGCTTATGCTATATCACCACTTTATTTATGATAATATCTAACTTAATGCTTAGAAGAGTCACTAGCCATACATCTAAGATAAGTTTTCACACTCTTATTGACTATTTGTGCTTGCCCATCAAACTGAGAATGATAGATAATTGATGAATGCAAGGCCACTTTTTGAATTTTAAAAAACTCATACCAAACAATAATAGTGGAAATTAGATTTTCATCACTAACAATAGTATGTGATATATCATACAATTTATAGACATGTTCTATAAACTTTTATACCACTATTATGGTTGAATAAAGACAAGTAAGTGATCTGAAATGAGCATATCATCGATGACTTGCTCTTAGATTTTAGAAGCTATACAATAAATCCATATTAATTTCATTCAAATTTATTGTGGAATGATGAATGTTTGTAATAACCTAGTAAAAACAACTATCAAATACTTTTTTTAAAAACAAACTTCACACTTCCTCAACAATTTTCTCACGTGTTTTTTACATGTTTTTATAGTAAAAACAAGTTTCCCCTTTTATAAGTTGGTAAGAACTTATAATGTCGTTGTGTTGGACTCTCATGAAACTTAAATATTATCTTAGTCCTCAAAGTTGGATCATACCCCACCATCAATCTTCTTTTTTATGTCAGTAGTTCATTAAACCAATTATAAATAGTACCATACAACTCTGCATTCTTTATTTTATGTAATACATACTAAACTTTAGGATCTTTTTGACTCTTAATGACTTCTTACATCAAATTAATACTTATAATTGAAACTGCCATAGCATACAAGTCACCATTCTTTAGTTTGGATAGAGCATTTGTAACCATATTGTCGTTCCCATTTTACATATGAATTTAAAATTAAAACCTAACAATTTAAGCATTTGATTATGTTGGAAATGGAGTGTTGCTTTCTACTCTAGCTGGTACTTCAAACTCCTATGATATTTTTAAACAATTAAGTATCTTCCAATCAGGTAATGAGAATAATGTTTGATTGTTATCATAAGTACCAAAATTTTTTCTCATATGTGGATAAATATAAGTGCATAAAAGACAATGATATACTTGTATAGGCTATATGGTTACCTTTATTCATTAACACTTTCCTATCCCATAAACATTAGTTTCCATAATATATTCGTTGGAGAAATTAGGAAGAGTAATAATTAGTATTATCATTAAAACTTATTTCGAATTTTCGAAGACATTCAATTTTTGTTTCTAAATAAAATGCATCCTCTCTTAACTAAGATATCAAGGGTCAAAAGCCTTTAATAATTCTTCTATAGAAGCCAACTAAATCGATAAATTACTTTAATCGCTTTAAGTTTAATAATTATGACTCCTTTTTTATTGTTTTAATCTTTCTTGAATCAGTAGACACAACCTCTTCAGTGATGACACATCCTAATTAGTCCATTCTATAAATTCCAAATGTGCATTTTATAGACTTAACAAAAATTGAATGCTTTCTCAATACTCTTGATACTCTTTAGGAGGCTCCATACGCTATTTAAAAGACTTGTTATACACCAAAATGTCATATAAAATACTAGCATAAACTTCCTTAAATATTATTGAAAATATGTTCATTAAGCTTTAGCAAGTTGTTGAACAATTACTTAAACTAAAAGAAACTAAGAACTCATAATACATTTTATAAGTTTTAAATGCAATTTTTATAAGACCTTCCATCATCATTCTAATTTGATAGTAATTAAGCCTTAAGTCTAACTTAGAAAATCATTATACTTTACTCAATTCATCCAACAACTTTTTAATCAAAGGAATGAGAAGCTTATCCTTAATTGTTTTTGGTTTAAGGCATTATAAATCTATACACAATGTCCAAGTATCTTTCTTTTTCACTAACATTATAGGGGGACAAAAAAGATCGACATTATGTTTAGTTGTACCTTGTTTAAGCATATCATGAATGTTATAATATTGTAATTTAAGGGTAAGCTTGTAAGTTATGTAAACACAACATGGAATTCCTCAAGCAAATTTGCTAACTTCTTTTGTTCTTGATTGATGGTCTCTAAAACAACGTAAATCGTGATCTAAGAACAATGAGGTGACACCGTCCAATTCACCAGTTAATTTTCTTACAACATATAAAACTGATAAGTATATTTCAGACCTTACAACATATATACTATTAGATCTCTTCAGATCCCGCTTTATTGCGAAATTTCAAACTGGATGCGATGATGATAATAATGATGATGATAATATAAAATTGATAAGTATATTTCACACCTTACAATAACTTCACAAATTTTCCTTTAGAGTGGGAAGTCATTCCTTTCCTCTTTCCACTCTATTGTTCAATTCATTCTCTTTATCACTCAAAACTCACTGTGCTCCTTTTATAAATTTAGATAATATCATTTGATAAAGACAACCATTGAATACCTAACATCATATCTAGCTCATCTAGTGTAATCACCAAAGCATTAATCATAAACGTGTACAAAATCTTTACAAATGTTGACAATTATAAGCTTTACACATATGGTGATAATTCAATTGCATGAAACTACCTACTATAGTAACTAATGGATTAATTTCCTTCACATTTCACCTTGTAACATCACACCATCATCTACCTTCGTCAATTAAAACATAAAATGACTTATCATGAAATACTCATATGTTGATGTTCAACACAAGCCACCTCCTGCATCACCTGTAAGGTTATAATAGGTTGATCCACTTTACAATCATCGACCTCTTCTCCAGCTTCTTCACCTTCATCTTCCACAATGTACACAGGAAATTGTTTATTTTTTACACCTATTTCTCATCAAAAACTTCTTATAGCACCAAAACATAAGTCTTATAGCCCTTCTTTCATCCATCCCTATATTAATAGTGGCCCGAGTTAATTTAGATTCCGTAACACGAGTTCTTTCTTTTACTACCACTGCATTATAAGGTTTTTGCAATAATCCAACAATATTTCTCTTCATTTTATTAATTCATTAAGCATTGTGAAAGGGAATAACAATTTTATTATTATTTATAGGAATTCAATCGTAGTGAATAATATCAATTTCTTCACCAAATCATATGCTTATTGTAAATTCCAAGGACTTAACAAACTTTTATGACTAAAAAGGTTTAAAGAATTACCCTCGTACAAAAATTAAATTAAAGCCCGCCTCTCTAGCATTTTTTTTTTGCTGATGATCTCATTCTCTTTGTTGAAGCCTCATCGGATCAAGTTCCAGTCATTCGGGATATTCTGTATTCCTTCTGTGCGGCTTCTGGACAGCGAGTCAGCCAAGATAAATCTCGGTGCTCTTTTTCTAAAAATACTCCTCCCAGGCTGTCCCATTCCTTAAGCCAAGCACTAGGGTTCCAGCTGACGCCGAATCTTGGAAGATACCTCAGGGTTCCTCTGCTTCATGACCGAGTCAACAATCGTACTTATCAATACATCCTGGATAAAGTTCAACATCGATTAACAGGATGGTCAGCTAACATGTTGACTTTGGCCGGACGCCTCATGTTGGCTCAATCAGTCATAACGACCTTCCCCACGTATACAATGCAGACATTCTGACTTCCCCGTAACCTATGTGATAAGCTCGAGAAACTTATCAAACAATTTTTGTGGGGTTCGTTGCCGGGCAACACGGGGATCCATTTAGTCAACTGGGCGGACATTTGCCAACCGAAGGACCTCGGGGGTCTTGGCATCCAGACAATTTGCGAGACCAATGATGCGCACCTCACCAAACTCGGTTGGACCCTGATTACCAAGCCGCAGGCTTTATAGGTCAAAGTTCTCTCTGCCAAATACAACTTTGACGTCACCATTATCCTCACATCATTTGCTGCATCCAGGGGCTCAATGATTTCGAGGAGCATAAAGGCAACTTGGCACACATCGTGCTTCAGGGCATGAAATGGATGGTTGGTGATGGCACTACGATGCGCTTCTGGCAAGACCCTTGGCTTGCAGGCATAGGTCCTCTCATTACACACACCACCACCTCCCTCCTGGATGACCTTACATGCCGCTGTGTCCAATAGTTTGTGACCACAGATGGTTTGTGACAGTGGCCCGTTTTTTGCAATTATCTCCCGAGGACGATTTGCCAGGCTATAGTTGGTACTTTTTCCCCAAAACCATTACTCGGTCGGGATAAGTTAATTTGGGGACTGACCGATATTGGCCAATACACCATAGCTTCCACCTATTCACTGCTAATGGGTCACATCGATACCTCGCCTCAGGGTATTTGGAAGGCCATCTGGCAATGGAAGGGCCCCCATCGCATTCGCTCCTTCCTCTGGTTTCTCGCAAAAAACCGATTACTCACTAATCAACATCGAGTGCGTCTACACCTTACTACCGACGATGCCTGTTATCACTGCCAGATGGTCGAATCCTCGCTGCACGTAGTGCGAGACTGTGTGCGCGCTCTTCAAGTATGGCACACATTCCCTTCGCAAATCATTACCTCTGACTTTCTTACTTTGCCGATTCAAGAGTGGCTCACTACGAATCTTCGTAGTCGACAGACAGTGCTTGGTCGGGCCTGGCCGCTCATCTTTGGCACTACCTGCTGGTTCCTTTGTGTAACACCCCACTCTCGCAATAACAATACCCATAACATTTAAAACATAACTTACTTGGTTTAGCTTCCAAATCTTCAAAATAACACTTAGCCCTAGCTCCCAAGCACCTACGATCTTCATC
>JANQBM010000009.1:3143260-3182665 GCA_025594535.1 Erythroxylum domingense
CTTTTCTAGATTTGAAAACACTTCATTAACACCTATCTTTTAGCATGAATTCATCATCAATTATACCTCACATCCCAACTTAGATCATCCATATAATAGCCTATAAGCTATTGTTTTTATGCATTCAAAAAAAGAACAGAAAAGTAACTAATTCATCCATCATTTTCCAGCACTCTTCATCATCAACATCATATACATTTTATTCCAAATCATTCATCATTCTCATTCTTTTAAACATGCCATAAAGACATGATTTCTGCTTAATTATTAAGCTTCCAATTTTAGCTCAAAACATCAAGGTAACCTATCCCTCCAAGCAAGCAAGATCATCACAATTCCAAGGTAAAAATGAGCTGATTTTCAATAGCAAGATGAAGGTAATATTAAGATGGTTTCTTGGTTGTTTTGTGAAGGATAAAAGTGTGGATTTAAGGTGGCAATTTAGCTAGGGTAAATACCAGAATACAGAGAAAAGATAGAAGCAATTTCGGTGGTAAAGCAAGGAGAAGACAGTAGAAACTATCCTGGTTGTAACTTTCTTCACTAGGTACTAGGTGTCTTCATATAACCTAGACATGTGTCATTTTGCATGTAAGCCATGTATCCACTCCTTAAACTGCCATATCTCTCCTAATTATTGATCCACTTGTCTCTCAATAAGTGATCCATTTGTCAATTAATTACTAGTCCATTTGTCACTAATTTACTTATGCCAAATGTCACTCAATTTATAGGCTTAGTCATCCTAATTTTTTATGTATCAATTTATCTTACCACTTGGCATTTTTTCTAGTCCAAAAGTATACATTAATTCATCACTCTCCCAATTAATAACATTTAATTCCAAATTACTAATTGGAATCCAATTAAACTAAAATTTAAGACATAATAATTCACAATTCACATCATATTCATTTTGCATCTTTCATATCTCAGAATATGTCAATTGAGTGCATATACTATTTTTCCAATGTGTACCAAATTCATAATTCAAGTGTGTATTCTAATGATATGCATGTGAATGAAATGCATTTCACGAATTCCCAATGTTATTACTCATATGCAATGGTCTAGGGTTCTAACCCTTAGTATGTTTTGGAAATCGGATATTAAAAGTTTGATAGATGTTTAACATTAGTGTTAGTTTTTTTTGCATGATTTAGTGTTTGTTACATTTTTTAAGTTAAGAATAGCTTAATATCATGGATTCAAAAGTGTTTTAATTATCTTTCACCATATTCATACTTCTCAAACTATAAGTATAGAGCCTTTTATTCTCAAGAGAGTATGAGTTATCCTAATTTTCCTATTTTCTCTTTATTTTTAATTTTTTATATTTCTTGTATGTGATGATGATGATAGAGTTAGGTCTTGTTTAATAAGTTAGATCTTATTTGAATCTACATATAGATGTAACTGAAAGAACTTGTATAAATTGACTTAGGCATAAATATTAAGGATTAAGTGGGGATCTAGATATAAATCTATGTGATGCTTCTAATATTAGCGTTTTCTTTTATAAGGTTTCAAATAACTTAATGCATTCTAAGAGTAGCTAATTATATAGATGCATAAGTTAAATACTCTAAAGATAGGTGTATGCATTCTAAGAGTAGCTAACTATATAGATGCATAAGTTAAATACTCTAAAGATAGGTGTCTATACACTCATAGATGATAGATAATTACATTAGGAAACTTCATGATGTAAATGAATATAATTTATATAATTGACTTAAGGATGTTAGGTGAAGTTAAGGGAAACTTTAATTTGGATATTTATTCATATTGACTTTTTGCATTGATTATTATGGGAATGTTCTAGCAAAAGTCCAAATAGTTGGCATTTTAATTTATTTTAATTAAATTACTTAAAACCACATTTATTATTAATTAGGCAATAATAAAAAGATTATACCCAATACATATATCCACTACTCAAGAGATAGACCCTTACTACCACTTTACTAGTATAGAATCATATACCTACTTTCCTAAGCATTTATATTATAATTGTAAGGTTAATAAAACTTGACATAGTAGTAATGAATGTTAAGTTGACAATCCCTTTACGAAGCTAGTCGAACGTGCTAACTACTTGAGGAACTAACAACAATACTTTAATATTTTGTATAATAACAATCAAAATATAGGGCGGGATAATCATTCAAATTTGTGATATAATGATAAACAGTTAAAAAGTTATACTTGCCCAGATATCATCGTTAGTAGTAAGAAAGTAAACCATCTTGAATGTATCCATTGGAAAAAATGCAAAGGCATCATATATGTAATGAAAGATGCCCTAGTGAAATCTACTAGATGCAAGTATTATAAACACAATAATAGCTAGTTAAAAAGCCATGCTCGCCCAGGTATCATTGTTAGTAACAAGAAAGTAAACCATCTTAAGTGTATCCATTGGAAAAAATGCAAAGGCATCATATATGTAATGAAAGGTGCCCTAGTGAAATCTAATTGATGCAAACATTATAAACACAATAAAAGAAGTTATAATTTTTCATTTGAGGCAAGTAATCAGTCAAATGATATTATACATAGACTTGTCTTTAAAACCAATATTTTCTTTTACTTTAAAAATATATTGTAACGAAAAAATGATATCTTAAATTGAGTTACATATGTTGCATAATAATGATTTATCTCAAATTGTGCCTTCTTAACAAAGTAAGTCAATGATGTAATAATAAATCAAAATGTAAGTCATTGATGTAACAATAAACCAAAAAGAAATGAGGAACACATGAAAAGATTTAGTTAGTAACAAATGTGAAGAACTAATGGACAATAAGGCTAAAAGAACTAGTAAGTTCAAAGTTAGTAGGAAACAAAGGTAAGGAGCTAGTGGACAACATTGAGATAACATTATGTAAATATAAAGAAAAATCTTCAAGATAGTCACCTAAAGTTTTGGACCACCCATAAGAGCAAGAACATTGTAAGGTGCTTCTCTATGAAAGAGGACCAGAAATAAGGAAAAACTTTAAGCCAATAGAAAAGTCAAAGTTTAGATTCATGTGATTTGCATAATGATGATAGAGTTAGGTCTTGTTTAACAACTAGTAACAAAAAGGGGGGAAATGAGAATACAACCTTAATTTCCTAATTTTTGATTGTTTGGTTATTAGGAATGGATGAAATAGAGAATGATAGGTTTGAAAAAAAATTTAATAATCTTGAACTTTTATTGAGGAGTGTAGACATAACCTAGATTAAAAATCATGAATAAGAGACAAACAATGGGAGAAATATTATTAGAATATTATCAAGATCCTATCAAGAATATTATTATCAAAATTACATATTACGATCCTTTATATCCAATTTCTTTAATAATATTTATTTTATTTCATTGATGCTATATCAAATAAAGCAATTTTTTGCAGTTTGTTAATTTTATTCTTATCACAAAAATTATTCACAATTATTTAAAATTATTAATTTATTAAATTATTGAAAATAATTTTGATTACTTATTTATAAAATACAAAATACTTCCATTAATGATTTATAAAATAAATTATATAATAAATAAATATGAGTATAAATTTCTCATTATCATTCATAATATTTGACACCAAGTATAACTATTAACTTGTTTAATCACATTCTTAGTTATTATATATTAAATACATATAATCAGGAATTTCATTTCTATTCACATTCTTTTTTTTTCATTCATATTTTTTTTATTTCAATTCCTTAATTACTGGTTACCAAACAAGACCTTAGAGTTACAGGTAGCAACGAGAATTTCACTTCTTTTATTGTTATGGGTATTAAATATAACTTTTTTTTGTGTCATTTATGGAATATATCTTAGAGATGGCATGTACTTATACTCAGGTGAATGCTCGTTTTATGTGAATATAGAACTACTCTTGGAAATGATAGCTTCTTATGTGAAACTTTGAAATCATACCTAATTGCATAAATTGAACCATCACAGTAGTAATTTCTAATGCAGTAAAATGTCACCGTTTTTTTTTTAAGTTTTAGTTTCGTCCGATATATGATCGGTATTTGAATTTGGTACTGAAATATTTTATTTTGTACCATTTTTTGACCAGGTACAAGATCCATTACAATTGTGTCATTTACATTAAAAAAATAACCTTTTTTAATTTATATATTGTATTATTATTAAATACATTATCAAATCGAATTAAAGAATTGGAACCCAAAAAATTGTAATTTGGAATTAATTTGAGTAATTTTAAAACCAAACTAAGCCAATCTATTATATATTATATATTTAATATTAGTATTACTTCTCATGTTGTAATTTCAATTTAGCAGAGAATTGTAATATCTTCTTTTAAGGGAAGGGATGGCTACATCGGAGCCAGAAACCTTGAAGGACTGAAAACAAGATTGGTAATTAGAAGGTCTAGTGAGAGAAGTAGCATGAGAGTTAGGAGATGTGGGCGTCATGAATTGTATAATTCAATCAGAGTTCAGTAGAACAATCATCAACTACTCCCTCGCTCGCTTCTGGTTGAGAGTTTAAATCCGGATGATTTAACAGATTCTCGAGATGGCTACTATATATCAGTTTTTTCTCTCAATCAATACATAAGAATTATTACTCAACAATATGAAATTGAGATTATGTAAAACAATAACTGTTCTTTTAGAAAGACAGAGTGACAGCTCCATTTAGTTTCATCAATGGATCCTGCCTTCTAAATAGCAGGCAAAATCTCTCATGTATAATAACTGTATATATGCTTTTTCTAATTCACCAACAACTAATATTAAACAGAATGTCTTCTTTTGAAAAAATAAATACAAAAAAAATCAAATAACTGCAATCCAAAAGTTTCAAGACATAGTGAAGACCAAAAAAACTTTGAATGGTTTCAATAAATAAGGCAACTAAAACACCATAACGAGCATCAAAGAGGGGTGTCAAAATGTGAAGAATAGGCGCTTAGAAAAGCTAACGTTTCATTTTCTTGACTTTGTTCCAGCCTTTTTTGCAAGAGTCCCCAACGATCTTCACACCCTTCTTGAAGAAAACTTTGAGCTCCTTGGCTCTCTCCTTCACCTGTTGCTCAAAACCAGCCATGTCTACAGTCTGGAAAGTTAATAACAGAGTTGAAGAGAGAGAAAGAAGTTTGGTAGTGGGTAGTTTGCTTCAGCAGAGTTTTAGATGATCTGGGGATCTATTTATCTGTTGACAGGTCGTTTGGTACTAACGCGAACCACGTGGGATCCAGCGCATTCATTCCTTTACGCCACCACGTTTTCACGATAAGCGTTGATCGCGGGATAAGAAGTTAACGACCCTCTTTAAAAATATTATCTTGAGAAATTGTAGGATGAGAGTTATATTTTTCGTTAAGATACCAATTTTTATTAAATTGGATTTTGTTCCAATTAGTAATTGGAGTAACATTATTTTTTAAATAAAAATAATTTATTAAATATAGAATTACTATATATATAAAAATGTAAAACTATATAACAGAAATGGAAAAGGTGGTGGTTAACTTTGAACATATCACATTCAAGGTTGGGTTGTAAAGATTGAAGAAGTGTTAAAATAGGGTTAACCTGTAAAGGCAACATTAAATTAATGAGCATAGCAGGAGATGAATCATCATCCAGTCGACGACTTTTGAGGCATCTATCATATCTTTGACATTTTTCTTGTCATTATTTATTAGGTGGGCCACTTCCACTTGACCTCGCTGGAAGCGTACCATATTTTATTCACTACTCTCAAAGAGTTTAATTACTCCAGAAAGCAAAATGATTTCAAACTGGGTTCCACTTCCACAATCAAGATAGAAACGTTATGATCAGTGTTATGGCATTGTAAAGGCAATGTATCGCCAGGGATGAACTCAAGTTTCCTGTCCAACAATAACAGCATCCCAAGACACAGCCTATTATAAATAATTGAATACAGTTCTCAACAGAAAAGTGTGCTCCGCTAAAAACTACTGAGCTAAGGAAGACTGACTGCTTCCAAGTCATTACGGAAGCAAGAGATCCCAGTAGGAAGCCTCTGTAAATCAACTCTTCTAGCAGTGGAGTGATAAAGCAGTAAACTAGGATGCAAGCAACTTTTGATATGTCACTCTTCATTAGAATCTCGTTCAGAATGGGATTATTAACATCCTACAAACGTCAATATTAAATAAGACTGCTGCCACAAAATTGAAGTTATAATTCACAAAATTCGTCAAATTTCACATTCATAGGAATCACAAATAGGCTTTCCAACAAACGTCCAGCAAAATCACAAAACAAGATAACTAATGAGATAGCAGAGATTGTCAAAAGTAAATAGAAAGCAGAGAACACTGGTATGACACGGGTAACTTAATCAGGATTCATATATTATGTAGTCAAATAATAACATTCTGATCCCTGTTTTTCATTTCAGCACTTATTTTGAGTTCCTGTATTCATAACAGTAAACATTTCACTCTGGAAAACCAATCAAATGAAGAACGATTGCTAGAGTCACCAGCAACCGTTCTTAACACGGAGTGTAGCAAATAACACAACAGATTCAGAACATTTGGACCGCTTTGTGCTTGTGGAATGTTAAAGCATTGGCATTTTTGGAACTTAGTGCAACCAAACTAAAGTAATTCATCGCTTATGTTTCCAGGAGAATAATCACTAAATGTATGAGATATAGCTTCCACTCAATTGATTCCGTCAGGGTTAAATTCACTCTTAAACACAGACATCTAAAGATACTTGCAATATAATTTGAGAATAATATAATAAAATTCATATAACAAATAATAGAGAAAGCTACACTAGGAGGTACAAATAATATCGTATCAAAATGACTATAACAGGGATATTTATGCAATTGCAAGAGTTTTTACTCGGATCATAGAAATTCATAGGATAACTTGCTGTAATAGTGTTTTCAGTAGTTCCCGTTCTATGGAACTCTATCCATGCTATTCATTTTGGTATATATTAGTAATTAGCATAAGCTCAGAAAACTACGATCTACTATCCTACTTCTTGAAAAACAAACCATTTCAAATATCCAACCAATTACCCCAAAACAAATTACTCAAACATCCACTCCTACAACACAACCCAGTCTATCAATTACCAAATCAGAACTCATTTTAGCCCAAAAACAAGAAGATTTCAAAGAAAGCAAAATCTATGTTATATTCAATAGACCCATGGCTGGCATTTATGACGAGTGACATAAAGCCTCAATACATATCACTGGAAAACTCTCAATTATCCACAAGAGTTATTCTACGAAATCCGAAGCAGAAAAGGCCTTATTCGAATTTAGAAACCATGTACTAAAACCTCAATATGAAAAAGCCTTGGAAAGACAACCCTCTCAGTCCAAGATGAAAACATTAGATAAGCCCATAAACATGGAAAAAATCAATGCTATACCTACAAAGGCCCTGAAGGAAGAAATGAAGAAAATCACTCCAGACATGTTTTACGAATGCTTCCAAGGCCTAAACGGATGGACCGAAGATCAAAAAATATTTCAATATTATCCACAAAATCGAGGAAGGTATGGACCTAAAGTTATTATTTTTTCTGAAGCTAATCCACTCACGACCTACCTTTTCTTCCAGAGTGGACTAGTCGATACCATTTACTTAACCAATTTACACAGTCTATCCGAATTCCCAGCTGGATTTATCCTAGCTGTAAAAAATTATAAAGACCGATTTGCAAAAGAAAGAGAAATTTTTATTAAAGTCTTTGGCGGCTATCCCATTTTTAAGAAGGCAGACACCTTGAAGGATTCAAAAATATTACTATCCCGATTAGCATGTGTTCAAATTGGAATCAGTAATGGACAATATCCACCAATCGATGAACCTCCACGATATGAAGTTAATTGGGATTTAATTAACCAGTTTAATCTTCACTGCCTCGAAGGAGTTTACTAACAATGTTTAAAAATCAATTCTGAATCATTAATTAAACTCAATTATCGAGGACTTAATCTTTTGATGACTTCTGCCTACAAGAACCTTATAGGGGTGGATTCTTTGTAACTCATTAAAAATGTTGAAGCACAATTTTCAACTATTTTTGGAGTCTTCACTGACCTATCCGACAATTGGAAGCATTCCATCTGTTAGTAATTACAGCATTATACAACCCACAAATGTCCTCATTGCCCGTCCACATCAACAGTCAACGATGACAGCTCATCCGAAGATGCAATTATTGAAGAATAAAATAGCATGGTCGTTTGCAATTATTCACCATGTAATTATTAAAGTCATGTACTTATTGTCGACCATATGGCCGGCATTTCTTTTCTTTCCTTTAGCAAAAGAGGACTCCTTATCAAGAAGGAATCTACTTTAGCTTTTACTTTTTTCTTTTTCTTTTTCTTTTTATCTAGTTTGAACCTTTTAGGTTCTATATAATGTAAGACACCTTCTACTTTCGAGCATGAGAAAATAAATTCTTGGTTCTCTATTCCTGTCTCTCTATCTCACCTAGCCTGCGTATTGGCGATCAAGAAAAAACGAGAAACACAGGTATGATCACTAATGTTTTTATCTTTTCATCAATTATTATCTATCTTTCATTAATGCTTATCCTAATTGTTGGTTCAGTTTATGGATGGCGAAAAGGAGCATTAGAGTGGTCTTAGCTCTTGAATATTCCAAGAATAAACAATAATAAATAATAAGATTGAGACAATTATAAATTCCATTGATGTTCCCTTACTTGATCGACCAACCCCAATTTCTGTTATTTCAACTAAATTAAATGATCTTTCAAATTGGTCAAAACTCTCCAATTTATGGCCGCTTCTCTATGGTACCAATTGTTGCTTCATTGAATTTGCTTCATTAATAGGCTCACGATTTGACTTTGATCGTTAGGGACTAGTACCAAGATTGAGTCCTAAACAAGCAGATCAGATTTTAATAGCTGACACAGTAACCATGAAAATGGCTCCTTCTTTAGTGAGATTATATGAACAAATGCTCCAACCCAAATATGTTATTGCTATTGAAGCATGTACAATTACAGGGGTGATGTTCAGTACTGATTCTTATAGTACTGTTTGAGGAGTTGATAAGCTAATTCCTGTAAATGTCTAGTTATAGGGTTATCCACCTAAATCGGAAAAGTTATAGATGTTATAACAAAACTTCGTAAAAAAATATCTCAAGAGATTTATGAAGAGCGAATTAGACCTCAACATAGGAATCGTTGCTTTACTACCAATCACAGGTTTCATATTGGACTCACTACTCATACTGAAAATTATGATCAAGGATTACTCTATCAACCACCGTCTACTTCAAAGATTCCGTCTTAAACATTTTTCAAATACAAAAAGTATGAAAGATAGATAATAATTGATGAAAGATAAAAACATTAGTAATCATACTTGTATTTCTAGTTTTCTCTTTATCGCCAATACACAGGCTAGGTGAGATATAGAGATAGGAATAGAGAACTAAGAATTTATTTTCTCATGTTCAAAGGCACAAGGCGTCTTACATTATATAGAACCTAAAAGGTTAAACCAGATAAAATGAAAAGGAAAAAGAAAAGTAAAAGCTAAGGTAGATTCCTTCTTGATAAGGAATCCACTTTTGTCAAAGGAAAGAAAAGAAATGTCGACCATATGGTCGACAATAAGTACATGACTTTAATAATTACATGGTGAATAATTGCAAACAACAGTACTATTTTATTCTTCAATAATTACATCTTCGGATGAGCTGTTATCGTTAACTGTTGATGTGGACGGGTAATAAGGACATTTGTGAGTTGTATAATGATATAATTGCTTACAGATAGAATGCATCCAATCGTCGGATAGGTCACTGAAGACTCCAGAAATAGTTGAAAATTGTGCTTCAACATTTTTAATAAGTTGCAGAGAATCCACCGCTATAGGGTTCTTATAGGCAGAAGTCATCAAAAGATTAAATCATCGATAATTGAGTTTAATTATTAATTCAGAATTGATTTTTAAACATAGCTAGTAAACTCCTTCAAGGCAGTGAAGATTAAACTAGTTAATTAAATCCTAAGTAACTTCATATCGTGGAGGTTCATCAATTGGTGGATATTGTCCATTACTGATTCCAATTTGAATATATGCTAATCGGGATAGTAATATTTCTGAATCCTTCAAGGTGTCTGCCTTCTTAAAAATGGGAAAGCTGCTAAAGACCTTAATAAAAATTTCTCTTTCTTTTGCAAATCGGTCTTTATAATTTTTGATTGCTAGGATAAATCCAGTTGGGAATTCGGATAGAATGTGTAAATTGGTTAAGTAAATGGTATCGACTAGTCCACTTTGGAAGAAAAGGTAGGTCGTGAGTGGATCAGCTTCAGGAAAAATAATAGCTTTAGGTCCATACCTTCCTCGATTTTGTGGATAATATTTAAAAATTTTTGGTCTTTGGTCCATCCGTTTAGGGCTTGGAAACAATCGTAAAACATGTCTGGAGTGATTTTCTTCATTTCTTCTTTCAGGGCCTTTGTAGGTATGGCATTAATTTTTTTCCATGTTTATAGGCTTACCCAATGTTTTCATCTTGGACTCAGAGGGTTGTCTTTCCAGGCTTGTTCATATTGAGGTTTGAGTACAGGGTTTCTAAATTTGGCTAAAGCCTTTTCTGCTTCAGATTTGGTAAAATAACTCTTGTGGATAATTGAGGATTTTCCAGTAATATGTATTGAGGCTTTATGCCACTCGTCATAAATGCCAACCATGGGTCCATTGAATATAACATAGGTTTTGCTTTCTTTGAAATCTTCTTGTTTTTGGGCTAAAATGGGTTCTGATTTGGTAATTGACGGACTGGGTTGTGTTGTAGGAGTGGATGTTTGAGTAATTTGTTGTTGGGTAATAAGTTGGATATTTGAAATGGTTTGTTTTTCAAGGAGTTGGATAGTAGATCGTAGTTGATTAATTTCTTTGGTTACTATACCGACTTCTTACTAAGTTCTATTAATTCTGCTTCCTTTTTTGTGAGTGACTCCTTTAGGCTGAATATAGCTGCTTCCATTCTCGAGTCAAGGTATCTACAAGGCTGTTAACAGTAGATGTAATATATTGGATTTGAAAATTATATTGGGCTAATTCCAATTGCCATCTAATTAGTCTACCTTGATTATAATTGGTAAGTGGTATTAGAGCTACTAGGCTACGGCTTGGGTCATCCCACGTCACAAGTTCGAATCCCAGATCAATCAATATGGGAATGGAACCCGCTTGTGTCATCATAGTATACGCAAGTGGAGCGTGGTGGTTGCTTAAGCAATTTGGTATCACCTTACCTTTAACTCGAATTTTGGGTAGCAAATAATCATATGACCTTATATAATCAAGAAAAAGAAGGATTAAAACAACTGTATAATCGATTTCAGAATCATTATCAAACGCACATATGACTAACATGAAGTGAACCTGTCAAACATCATCAAAAGGACCAAAATTGATACAACCCCACGATAGGAGCAGCAGCTATGCCCAGGGGCACAAAAAAGACTCGTTAGAATTGGTGAAGGCTGTTTTGCAAACTAAGGACAATGTGGAATAGCTGGCAGAGACAAGTGGAGAAATGGATTATGGGGAGGGTTAGTGGAAGCTAATTTCAGTTGCTGGTTGGTAACAATATGGACTGCGATCCATTATTCATACTTTTTTGGCATTTCTCGTTTGATTTCTCATGTATATATGTTAGTGACCTTAGTAATGAAAGGAGGATATACTTTTCATCCCAAAAATCAGTGTTTGCTAGAAATCAGAAGTTTCTCTCTTTATCTCTCTAAGCCTTCACCCCATCTTTCACCATAGGTCATAAAGGCTGTAAGACTCACAAACCAGAAGACTTCGAGGTTCCAGGGCTCGATTTCTCTATCACATCGCCTGTAACCCAATTGCAAACTTGATCCCATACCAATTTCGTATCAGAGCTAGGGGTTATAGAGGAGCCACGCGACCTACAGCAACAATTGGAAGCATTCTTATGGCAATATCAAGTTGATCGATCCACTAATTTGGCTAGGCAGTAGGAACTTTCAGCCTAGATGGAGGTACTCTCACACGCTCTGAATGGATTGAAGGAAAATGGCCGAGATGCTGCTGAGAGTAGTATTGTCGGAGCACAACAACTAGGACGTGGAGGAGATGAGTTAGGTGCAAGGGGGCTTTTTATGCCCAAGTACTCCAAGCATGACTTCCCTTGCGTCAACAGCACCACCAAGTTAATGCATTGTGGGAAGTAGAGGATGACATATAGAAACACCATCCAATATTTTCGCTTGTGGGCAAGCTTGGTTTGGAGGATGGGTGTAGTGATACAACCCCCACCACACGAGCAGTAGCTAAACCCTTGCTTATGTATCAGCACCGCCGTAGAACACGTGGGGGGAAAGATTCATCAGAATTGGGGATTGATATTTTGCAAACTGCGGACAGCGTAGGACAATTGGCAGGGACAATTGGAGAAGTGGATTATAAGGAGGCTCAGTGGAAGCTAATTTCAATTGCTAGTTGGTAGCAATATGGAGTATGATCCATTATCCCTACTTTTAGGCATTTCTCATTTGATATCTCATGTATATATGTGAATGACATTAGTAATGAAGGGAGGATATAATTTTCATCCCAAAAATTAGTGTTTGCTGAAATCGAAAGGTTCTTTTTATCTCTCTAAGCCTTTACTCCATATTTCACCATAGGTCTTAAAAGCTGTAAGACTCACAAACTTGAAGACTCTGAGGTTCCAAAGCTTGATTTCTCTGTGACACCATCCGTAAACTAATCCCAAACTTGATTCCATAGCATCCCCTGAACTAGTTACTTATTACTACATTTCCAAAAATTGTTTTCTTGTCATAGTTAGGTAGCTCATATAAAACCAAGATAGAAAATCAAGGAATAGAAAATTCATAATTCTTACATCGGTCTAAGTTAAAGAACAGTATAATAAACCAATCAATAAATCAATAAGGTATTTCCATGAAAATGTATAAATACTATTTCCATGTCACTTTGCTTCCAAACATTATAAGGGATCACTAATATGGAGATTAGAAGACAATAACTTGCCAAAACACACACACATTCAATGTTAGGAACTTTCAATACAGTCTAGAGTCATAAAATCATCAACGATGCATATGATAAATACATTGAAGCAATTTATATGGGAATTAGATAACTAACCTTGGGTCCAATTAACTCATCAGCAAGGAAAGATGTCAGGAAAACTAGTAAAATAAGAAACCCCAAACCTACTACTGATGCCAATGGCCAATTCCTTGTTTTTGCTAAATTATTGGTTTTGAAGAGACTTGTAAGGTTGTATCCAGGCTTGGCAGTTTTGGTAAGTAGAACCAAGGCCCCTACAAGCTCCAAAGTTTCAATAACAAACAGCCATAATGCCTGCAATTAAAGGTAATATGAATCAATATGCAACTCCTTGAATGTAGAGAGGCATTAGCATAGCCACTACATCAATGCACGCATAATTCCTATTGCATCAATGTTACTCCTTAACGATATAGAAGATTTAGATCCACCTCATATGAAATTTATGAGGAATAAGGTGCTATGAAGCTCAAGTATGATAGTCTCACAAGATAGTTAGCCAACAAGTGTCAAGGGGACAATCACTCTTGCTAAGGGTGTATAGCCATTTGAGGCCAAGTAGTGAGGATCTAACCAAATTACGTGTATGAATGGGATACTTCTTGGAGAAATTCATTGTATGAGTAGGATTTACATCTCATATCCTAGTTTAGTTTATAAATAGGTGTTATGACTTTAGTAGTACCCTAACAAAATTCTTAATGACTTTCTTCTTTGCTAGATTCTTTCCCAACATTTGAAAGAAAAGTTCATTCATGAACTTTGGGTCAATATAGCTTAGATCGTTCACAAATTATGGGAGTAAATAAACAAACAATCACCACCCTTTGAGGGAGATCCTCAAGATTATTCCTTTTGAAATCATGAGGAACTTCTACTTCTCAAAGTAAATTTTCTGAACTCAATATTATGATTACAAAAAGGTACACAATAGATTGAAAAATCTATAAAAGCAGACACCATGAGTTAGTATGTTTTACAAGGGAGTGAAAGCTTAGATAGTAGAAAGTATGTTACCAAGGCAGCTTATGAAAAGTTCAACAGCCTGATTCCCTTTTGTGGCATGTTCAATGTTATAAAAAGGCGCAAAATACCTTGATTACAATAAGCAAAGACTGGTATGAGTTACTATGCACTTGAAGGTAAAAAGCTCAGTTTAGGCACTCACTTCTGTCTCTGGATCAAGAACAGGTTGTTGAAAGATATAGGAAACGATAGACAAGCCTCCAGTGCCCAAAGGTATGTGCAAATTGAACATATACAGAGCCATGGTGCTCCATATGCTGCCTCTCTCCCACGGAACATCCGATGAAAGAATAGAAAACGCCTGATTATGTGAAGACAGAACCGAAAAATGCAGAAAAATATGAAAGTCTGTTCGTCAACGGGAATGTATGTATGTATATATATATATACGTTACCCACTGATTACAAGAACCCAAATTTCGGATGAAGGAAGAAATTACAAGTCCAGACGATAATAAGCTAAAACATGGGTCGGCTGAAGAAAAAGCTACTCTTCTCTCTTCAGACTCAAAGCCTACATTTTAAGTTGTCCAAGATAGTATACTTGGGAAGATAAAATAGGATCGAAACATAAATACCTGGGTGGGTTGTTCAGGAATTTGGTTTTTAAAGCAGCAACACTTGAGGGAAGATTCGGAAGAGGGACGATAACTGTTTGAATATTCATATGGGATCAACGATTGATGATAATGCCTGTAAAGTTTGGCAGAGAGGCATCCAGCGGTTGGCCGAAGCGCCATCATTGCCTATGCTTCAGCTGCAGTTTTTGGGTGGGTTTTCGTTTTGACGACTGCTCCATTTTACTGTTTTTATCCGGACAAAAGGTGTACTAACCTCTTACCAAAAATTCACGTCGTGCCCTCCCAAATGGTTCAAATTAAACCCAAGGGGATATTTGGTTTTGTTTTTCTTTTCTAAACGAGTTTGGTTAAATTTGTTTTCATTTTTTTGTTTTTAAAAATAAGAAAATGATAATAATTTTACAAAAATGTAAAAATGACGTTTTCGTGGATTTTTAAAATAATTTTTTCACAAAAACAAATCATATTTAATTTCTCTGCTTCGACTTTAGTATCTTCCGCGTCTTCTGTGATGTGATTTCTTCAAGTATATCATTTTCCTGTTTGTTTTTGTATCTGGTGCTTATGTTTGTTTTTGTATATGTTGCTTTATTTGCTTTTGAGTTATTGTTGTTACTTGCATTAAAAGCTCTCTGCAATTAGAAATCAACAGAAGAACTATCACCTTTATCACCTTCTCTTGCAATCATCTTTGTCTCCACGACAAGTCTTTGTTATTTTGTTTTCTTTCATTTCATGATGATAGATAATTATGCATTTTGGAGCTTAGAACCATATGATATCCTTTTTGTATTTTGTATCTTCTTTAATCCTTTGTTCATTCTGATAATGTTTTCTTCGTAACATGATGATGGATAAAAGGAAAAGGATTTATTTGTTAGTTGATTAGAAGTGGTAGTTAAGTCAAGAATTTGTATTATCAATTACCAAGAATAATCGGAGTTTTGTGTTTCGGCTTGGTAAATGGGTAGGAAGAGCCTGCTTTTGGGTGGATGATAAGAGCACTATAAATGGTAAAATGCATTCAAAGCTTTTGAATCAAAGCACCAACATCTTTATACGAACTATCACCTTCTTCAATAGCTTTCTTGGCCTTTTCTGCAAGCTCTCGACCTCTTCTCCTCATCTCTGCCACCTCTTCACCACCACTCGTTAGCCTTTTCACAATTGTCTCAACATTATCTCTTCCTAATGTTGGTGGTGGATAGACTTACAGTAGTCTTCAACACGTCTGCAATTAGCTTTTCGTTGTCGAATTACTCTACCGATATAGGTCATTTTATCATTGGCACTCCAACACTCACACCTTTGAGAGTTGAGTTCTACCCACAATGAGTCATAAAACCTCCAACTGTTGGGTGATCTAGTATTAGTAATTGTGGTGCCCATCCATATATTACCAGTCCTTTTCCTGATTCTCTATTCCTATATTCAAGTTCACTAAAAGCACACTTTCTTGATTCATTTGATCATTGTGAGTGGATTTAAACGCTCTTCCCAAAACCCAAATAAATTGAACATTCCTCACCTCAAGACCATATTCTATCTCTACAAACTAGTCAGTTGTCAAACCAACAATGCTTCCAAAATTGATGTAAAGAACAAAGTTGGGTTTTTAGCCATCAAGCCAGCTCAATATGCTCTGCTCGTCCATTGGAGTTAGATGGGAACAACTAGAATGCATTCAAAGTCATTGGAGTAATTACCGCATAAATGGTTCATATTGTTAAAAACACATGTGCTTACATGAGCATGATAGGCATCATGCATATATTATGACCTTGCTTAAATTTACTCCTTTATTTTTTTGCTATAGAATCAATTTTACACCTTTATTTTTATTCTATCATTTCCATACACTTGTATACGGTTTAGTATTTAATATGGTTGTCTCATGTTTACTTTGAACCATATTTAGCATTTAATATTTTGTAGAAATTTTTGTAGTTGTCTCGTGTTTATTTTGAATCATGTTTAGCATTTAATACTTTGTAGAAATTGTTGTAATTGATGTCACTTATATGTGATTACATTTAATGATGGAAGGTTTAAACAATATGAACGATTCCAATGATTGTGCGGAAATAAATGAAAAAGATGCAATATGGAATGATATAATATAAATGTATTTAATCTTCTTAGTGGTTGAAAAAGTGAAGAAGGGAAATTGAACGATTACTTCCTTTTCCAAATCTGGTTGAAAGAATATTAAGGTAGGATTTCAAACAAAATTCAATATGGAGTATAATGATATTCACTTGAAGAATAAGTATAATGGATTAAGGTCCAAATTGAAGAATTTCAAGAACTTACTAAAAAAAACATGAATTGATTATAACTCCTTTATTGGTGAAGTTAATGTTATAAATAAATATTGGGAAAATCTATTTAAGGTAAAATGACTTTAATCAAACTTGGATCAACACTGAGCTAAGCTTAAATAAGTATGAAATTTTCATCCTAGATCCAACTTGGCCATTCGCAAGTAAAGGATGAACCATAAGCAATTCAAACCTAGCTCGGCAGGTTTTTCATCAAAGTCCATAATCACATCAACGTTTAATTAGAGACAATTACAAATAAGAGCTTCTCACTCTAGTAATTAAATAAAGAGGATTATCGTATCATTTATTAAATAAAAAGATCTTCTGTTTTATAATATTTAAATGACATTACTAAAAGATACATTTATTTTTAATATTACTAATTTTGAATTGTTAACTATTTTTTCTTTATTTATTTTTCTTTCTCTTCTCTTTTTCCTCTCTTTCACTATCTCCCCCTTCTAAGTTAAGTTTCACTGCATCTCTATTTTTTTAATTGTCAATATATAAATTAAAGGTAATGTCCAATATGTCTCCCTTTAAATATAAGAGTTAATATACTAAATCTTTTAGTAATATGATCTTAAATCTTCTTGTAATATGATCTTTTTCTAATTTCAGTTTTTATATTTTAAAAATTACTATTTATCTCTCTAATATTATATTTAGCTATCATACAACTCATTTTGTCATATTTTATTAGTTTTTCATCTATTTATAACTCTAAATCATATCATACTGGAACTTAAAAATTTTAAAAATCAATAGAATATGATAAAGAGAGTTGTGTCAGAGCTAAATAATACCATAACAGGATGAGTCAAAAGTTAACGTACCCAATGTACAAAGCTCCCCGCTTTGCGGGTTTCTGGGGAGGGTCATAATGTATGCAACCTTCCTTTTGTAATTTTACAAAGAAGCAGTTTCTGTGACTTAAACCTATGACTTTATGGTCATAAAGGAGCAACTTTACTAGTTGCTCCAAGGCTCACCCATAAGAGGATGAGTAATAGTTCAAAATATAAAAAATGAAATGATAAAAGGTCAAAACAAAAGGGCTCTAGTGGATTTAACTCTAAATACAATATCTAAAATTAGTTTCCATTGTTATGTTCTAATGCATAACTAAATTTTCTAACTTCTCTCTAGCCTTTTACCGCTTTCACTCATTAGTTATCTCTTTTAAAATTTTGGTTTTAGTTAATTTTCTTAAGGCAGGAGCTTTCGAACACCTCACCTTTCTAGGACTCCTTCCTTAAAAAAAAGTCTCTCGCATTAGCTTTCATCTTTAGTGATTCTTCTAAGGAGATCTCAATTTCCCCCGAATTAACTTTGTCCTCTACTCCTATTGCCAACCCCATTATTGCTTTAGGTGGCTTTGTTCCTCCCTCCTCTAACTCTTTGGAGGAATTTTCTTAGTTACCTATAAAATTTCATGAATCTCAAATCTGGAACTCTAAATGTGGTTACTTGCCCCCTCCTTCATCAAAACCCTAGAGTAATATAGCTAAGCTTCAAGATTTAAAAAAACCATTATGATGTGAGCATGATCATGGTACTTTGTAAAAGAAATGGAACTAAAGATGAGTTTGTAATGCCGGAGGGACCAATAACAAGATCAAGAGTTAAGAAGTTCAAAGAAGCGCTTCAATCCTACATGGGTTGAATTGTAGATAGTATGGAATCTTAAGAGACAATGAGGGCCAATGGTATCATAACTAATCAAGTTGGGCGGAATGTGTAAGAAGACTTTCATTCTTGATTAATTAATTATTTTATATTAGAAGCATAACTTTAGGCCTTATGTTTTAAGCTTGTTTTAGTGAGATGGACTTTTATTAACCTTCAACTCATTTAATTTAAACCTTTTAGGTTTAATGGGTTTTGTTTTAGAAATATTAATTTGGTCTTTAGTTATTTTAGTGGGAGGCCCATGTTTAAAGGCCTTTTACATATTTAGGGTTTCTTTCTTTTCAAGGGGTATAAATAACTCATAATAAACATTGTTTAGGGATTTTTTTTAATGAATAATTCTCACATTGGCTTGGTCAAATTCTTTTAGGGAGGATTTCTTGTCTTCTTATATTGCATCAAAAATATACTTCTTATCAAGGTAATCACTTGCGGCAAATTCTATTTTTGTTTTCAAATCAACCTTATCATATATGTTTCCATTCATATAATTGATTGGGGGTTCATTAAGGTTGGAGATTTCTTCTTGTTCATGTTCTATCCAAAGTGTGTGTTTAAGGGGTTTCAAGTTCTTTAGCCTTAGGGTTCTGCATCATTTCGTATCAGAACTTAGATTGGGATAAATTTTTATTTATCTTGTGTTTATTTGCTATTCTTGTTATTTTTCATTAGAATTCAAAATTAGGGTTCATCTTGTTCTTGTGTTTTTCTTGTTTCTTTATTTTTCCAAGTTTGTTATTTGAATTATCATTGATCTAATTATCGTATAAAAATGAAGAAAAACAAAAAAAAGAAATCAATTGCTAGTGTTAAAAAGAAGAAGAAGAAGAAGAAGAAGAAATCAATTCCTAGAGTTTTCAAAAAGGAAAGATTTGATTTGGTTGGTGGTGAGATCTTATTTTTATACATATTTTGGGCAGAATTTATGGTAATTATCTACAAGGAGACAAACAAAATTTAGATCTGGTCATTTAGGAAATTATTTAGATTTGGTCATATCTTAAATTAGGAAAATTAGTAAAAAAAGTCAAATAGCATAAATTCCATCTTTGGGGTTGGCATGATTATAGGATTTTTTTTGTTGGCTTCCTCTTTTGTTTAGTGTCTTTACATCTTTGCATCAAAGTTGACCTTTCCATTAGGGAAATTTCAATTTCCACATTTATGCATTAGTTTTGTCATTTTCCTTCATTCTAAGTTTCTACTTTTAGTATCTTTTACTTTTTGTTTCCATTTATACTATAATTAACAAATTAATTCTTATTAATTTAAATTCTATATTTTTGGGCAACATACATACTTTCCTTTTGTGTGCCCACTTTACCTTTATTTATTTGGGTATACTTGCTTCTAGCTTTGTGCCCATCGTCTTTCTTAGGTGTTTTCATTGCATTCCTATGTTTTAATTTGCTGTTTGTGAATTACCTTGACTATAAATTGAATTTTGAAGTGCAATTGAGGATAACAAACTTGAGTGAAAAAAATGCATGAGTGTGTAAGCTTAAAAGAGGGTAAAAGGCAATTTTGATTGAAAACACGAGTGGAGTGCCATCTTTTGCGTGAAACACATAAGGGAGTGAATTGTGAGGGTTTTTTTTTATTGTTAACCATTTTCTTGCAATTTTTTGTTATAAAAATGGCTAATAGAAGAGATAGAAAGGAAACATTACCTGAGGAGGATGAAAATGTTTATGTATAAGGCATTCATGAGTGAATTTAAGAAGTTATCTACTAAGATGGACGGGATGGGTGGGATAGATGAGAGAATTAATGAAATTGGTATAATCCAAAGTTGTAGTAGATTAATTGATGACCATAAGAAAAGGGAGGGACAATTGGAAAGAATGTATCATAAGTATGAAGATGAAGTGCAATCCATAAGGGGTAGAGTATAGAGGGAAGAAAGAGTAAAGAGAAAAGATAGCAATATTAATGCCATCAAGATGAAAATTCCACCCTTCAAAGGAAGGAATAATGCTGAAGTGTAATTGGAATAGAAAAGAAAGGTGGGCATGATTTTTACTTGTCACGACTTTTATGAAGATAAGAAAGTGAGATTGGCAGCAGTGGCCTTCTCTAATTATGCATTAGTTTGGTGGGATGAATTAGTAAAAAATGGGAGGAATAGTGAACCACCTATATCTATTTGGGAAAAGATGAAAATAGTGAAGAAGAAGAGGTTTGTGCCACCTTATTACTATAGAGAATTGCACCAGCAATTACATAGACTCACACAAGGAACTATATTAGTAGAAGATTATCATAAGGAGATGGAGATACTATTGATTAAAGCTAATACATAAAAGGAGGAAGAGGTGACAATGGCTCAGTTCATGGGTGGATTGAATAGGGAAATTACTGATGTGGTTGAGTTGTAACATTATGTAAAGCTAGATAACCTAGTGAATATTGCCAAAGCAACAAAAACAAAGAAGGACAATAAAGTTTTTCTCAAATTCTAGCAACAAATGGAATCCAAGATGGAGCAAAAATGAAGATAAGAAAAGGGAACACTATTCAGATTCCAAGGAGAAAGGCAATGAGACAAACAAAGGCAAGGAGAAGAGTAGTTCAATTAAAAAAGGTACTACTGATCCATCCTCTAAACCTTCTAAACATAGGGCTATTAAGTTCTTTAAATGTCAAGAGTGTGGTCATTATGCATTTGGATGTCCTAATACGAAGACTATGTTTATTGAGGGTGGTGATATTGTTTCTGAGTCTGATAATGGTAATGAGTCTAATGGTAGTGATTTAAGTATGCCACCTTTAGAAGATTGTGTTGATGTTGATGAGAATGTTAAGTATGTTGTTAAGGGTGAATCTTTAGTTACTAGACGTGCATTGAACTTGAATGTGAAGGAAGATAGTCTAGAACAAAGGGACAACATATTTCACACTCGATGCTTAATAGGTGGGAAAGCTTGTAGCATGATTATAAATGGGGGTAGTTGCACTATGTCTCTAGCACTACTTTGGTAGAGTAGTTGGGCTTGAAATGTGATAAACACCCTAATCCATATAGACTAAAATGGTTGAATGATAGTGGTGACATCAAAGTTATTATGCAAGTAGTTATTTCATTCTCTATTGGTAGATATGCAGATGAAGTTATGTGTGATGTCATGTTTATGCAAGCTAGTCTTATATTTTTGGGTAGGTCATGGCAATTTGATAGGCGTGTTATACATGATGGGTACATGAACATGTATTCTTTTATGTATAATGGCCAAAAAGTTACCTTTGCTCCTTTATCACCTAAAGAAGCATACCTTGAACAACTGAAAATGCAACAATCATCAAGTGGGGATTTAGGTAGTGAGGTGGAAAAAAAAGAAGAGATAAAAGAGGCCATGAGAGAAAAGAATAAAATTAAAAACCCCGTGATTGCATAAGTGAGGAAAAGAAAGTGGAATGTGCAGGAGAGAAAAAGTTAGTGAGTAAAAAGAAAAAATAAAATGTGAAAAGTAAGCAAAGAGAAATTGAAAGGAGTGAAAAGGTTTAGACAAAACCATGTTTATATGCAAAACACAGAGAGAGTTAAAGAGGGCATACTTAGGTAAGAGAGCTTTATTCTTGATTCGGTTTAAAGAAACTTTGTTTACTAACACTGACTTTGACCCAAATTTTCCTATTGTGTTTGTGACATTGTTATAGGATTACGATGATATTTTTCCTAAAGAGGTACCCCATGGGGTTACCACCTTTGAGAGGGATTGAGCACTCTAGTGACTTAGAAATAGGAACTTAAATTCCTAATCGTCCAGCTTATCGAAGCAATCTAGGGGAGACAAAGGAATTACAAAGGCAAGTGGATGAATTGCTTAAAAAGGGGTATATGAGAGAGAGCATGAGTACGTATGTTTTGCCAGTTCTTTTAGTGAAAAAGAAAGACGAAACTTGGAGGATGTGAGTGGGCTGTAGAGCGGTCAACAAGATCACTGTAAAGTATTTCCATCCTATTCCTTGATGAGATGATATGCTAGATAAGTTACATGGTGCTTGCATATTCACCAAATTTGATTTAAAAAGTGGCTATCATCAAATTAGGATGTAAGAAGGTGATGAATGGAAAACTGTATTTAAGACCAAATATGAATTACATGAGTGGTTGGTTTTGCCTTTTGGCTTATCTAATGCACCTAAGTATAAACTAGGTAGGTTATACATAGTCAACATACACGGGAGTGTAAGTAACTATGTATCTCCAAAAATACCTGAATTCGTGATTTCACACGAGCACAGAGACTTACTCGAGCAATATACACTATCATGCATATCACTATACATGGGTGTGTAATTGCACATGATCATAAACAAAATTCTTAAATTCTTCACACATTTATAGAGACTTATATAGTCATTGTACACGATCATGTATCTTCAAGTTGCTTCAAACCTTCGTTACATGCCATTATTTCATCCGAATTCGTCTCCTTTTAGTCTAAGAAGTCAAATATCACCTATAAATGCACTTGAAGCGAATTAAGCACTAAAAATTCTACAAAACTATTAAATATCAAGCAAATCACATTAAATATGGGTATATAGATATAGTCAAATAAGCATTTATCAAATATTCCCACACTTAAGCTTTTGTTTGTCCTTAAGCAAATCATAATCTAAAACATCCATCCCTTATTAACTTTAACCTGTCCATCCGTACTCTAAATCATCATGTCATATTAATCAAATTAACATATGATTAGAATTAAGTTATCCTAAAACTAAACTTCATAAGTCAATATCAATCATAATCAAATCAATAATCTTTTTAAATCAAAAGTGCAATTTTTTACACCCTCCCCAAGATTTCAGTCAATGCACTCAAGTGTTTAAACTGAAAAGTATAAGAATTCTCAAATCAATACATATTACACCTTTTAACCATAAGCTTGCAATATTATCTTATCTTCACCACTTATAAGTAAACTAGAAACAAAAATCAAAAGGTCTTTATAAAGGTTTAGTGGGGCTTAGGTAAGGTATGATTAGGATAATGAAACTGATGATAAAATTGAGGAAAATTTATAACAGACAAGATTACAAGAAACTTAGTCTTTCACAATATAAGTTTGTGATAATAAAAATCCATTGGTACCATAATCAATTTTTGTTAATAATCTTCGAGCTTTCATCATGCACCATAATTAAAGAAGTATTGGATCTTTTCAAAATTCAAATTTCAAGCAATCATGTAATTGTAAATAATCTTCAGGGTTCAAATTAATAAAAAATCTTCAAAGAAAAATAAGGTAAAGCTAATATTAGGGTTATAGTCAATGAAAAAGGCTAAGGCTCAAAATTGGTTACTCCCGAGGGATAAAATATGGTAGAGTAATCATCAAAAAAATAGGCTAAACAATTGTTAAATCTAAGTGCATTTGTCACATTCATACTTTTAATTTAACAAATATGGTCTCAATATTATAATAAAAGTAAGTTCTACAATTATTCAAATATGCATGATAACTCAAATGAAAGAATAAAAGAGCTTAAACATTGACGAATTTGCTCTTAGGCTCAAAAGCTTACACAAAGGTCTTATGTGTATAAATAATCTACACTTTTCACTCAAATTAACTATCTCAATGATTCTAAACATATAACTTATAAAAGAAAGTTTATTCTAACTTTCATCTTTTTGCATACTAACTCAATTTAATAATCAATAACGACTTCAAATATTTATGGACATATTTCAACTAATTCAAGATATCATTTAATAAAATTTAATAACAAACATTACAATAAACTTAAGAAATTTATAATCTCCTTCCATACACTTAAAATTGTACATTTTTCCCAATGTACACAATATAAGCACATATGAATAAAAAGGAAGAGAAAGTGTAGGGATTCGGTACTTCCCTAAGTAGTAAGAATTTCAACATTCTGATTTCATCAAGGGATCCATCCAATACTAGATACAATAATCCTTACAAAATGTAAATAAAAGGGATAAAAAAGATAAAATAAAATAAAATAACAAAAATAACTAAGAAATATGGAAATAAAATGAATGAAAAAACATCAAATTAATGTTTAGACAAAATAAATAACAATAGAAATAAAATAAGAAAAATGCATAAATATAGAGCAAACCAAAATTAAGCATCTCCATCTTGTTTTGACTATGTCTGTCGACGGAGAGTCCTCAGGTCGTTGATCCTTGAAATGTGGAGAAGATGATGATGATGTAACTGCTCCAGGTAATAGAGGTTGAAAAGTTATGCCATGACAACTTTCCATCAGCAACATTAAATCCCCCATCCATCTAATAAAAGCCCCTACTTAGCCTATCCGTTCCACCATCTTCAGCTACTGTACTTTGATAGTGCATTGAGTACCCATGAGTTGTCTCAACCACCTCTCCAACCAAGCTTTCTTTTCGGTGTGGTGTCCTCAACCTGGGTACCTCCTTACTCTCCTTCTTATGTGCTGCTCCTCTCATTTGGGATGGTTGTGACTGTGGCTGAGATTCACTATGGTTGGCTCTTCTTTAGCTCCTTCTAGTATTGTTAGCTCATCAAAAACTCCAATTAGTCTATAAATATTACCTATAGGTCCCCGTTGTATGCGTACTATATGCATATGCTTCAAAACCTGGAGGTTTGACATTACCATGTTACCCATCAGTCAAATCGATGATAATCTATCAAAGACCCTGTCCTTTGTGCAAGTTTAGTTATATGAGGTCCCATACAGATTGTGTTGGCTATCCTTTCCTTACTTTAACGCCTAATAAACTGGGCTAATGTATGCCCCAAGTAAATTGGCATCCTATCACTCATACTCCAAAGATAAAACACATCCAAGTTCCCCTCAACGCCATTGCTATCTCACCGTCTGCTCAAAATGTGGCTCAGAGTTCCATGTATATATCTGAGCACCGAGTGTCACAGTGACAATGCCTTAGAGCTACTTGGGTCATAATCGCTATCTTCGCTAATTATTGGCCAAAATTTTCTAGAAGACATCATATATGGGAAGTTTATCTACAAGTTTAATTAAACTTACAACCCTACAAACTCTACATTATATAACCCCATCGTGACAAAGAATTCTGAATAACTCATTTGGAATAGCAACTGGATCTAAATGGTGTTTGACCAATCCCATGTGTGTCTTCTTTCTCCATAAAGAATGTGGAGAGCATCTCAAGTGTTAACTCCTAGTATGAGGGCTCAATGATCTCAAAAAACCGAGACTAAGCTTCAACTTCTATAAGGTCCCAAGCCAGTTGGACCAAACTGACTTACCTGAGTGCCTCTCAGTCAATGTTTTAACCTGTCACGAATGTCTTCTCTTTGAGCCTCTTATATTGCTCATATGTTGTCGCATTGAAGACTAGCATCAGAGATCGCTCAGGTGGATGAATTGAAGGGAGCTCCTCTTAGGTCTCTAGAGGACCCTTCTCCTCGTTGTCGCTTTCTTAGGACCTCCTTTTATCATTGAGGTCTTGTCATTGTGTCTAAAAATTTAAATAAATATGAAAAATATGCATATAAATTACAAACATACCTATTTCCCGCACTTATTTCTTATGCTCACTAATTATGAAACACAAAAACGAACAAACAATAGAAACTAAAACACATAAAAATAAAATATAAATTAACACAAATAATTAATTAATTAAAATTACAATTATAAAATTATAAAATTAACTAACAACCTAATTAATTACAAAATTAAAATTATTATAATTAACAAATGATATTAACCTAATTACAAAATTACGAAATTAGCTTTAAAATTGGAAACTTACAAATCTACTTTAACAATTATGCAAAATTAGTAGAATTAAACGTTGAATTTACCTAAAAACTAAAATTAAAATGAAATTATGACACAACTTTATTTAACCATAAAAACAACTAATTAATCCTAATTTCACACAAAACATCACAAATTAAAAATGAGTGAGCAAAAATTGCACAATTTTACAATTCAAATTGAAATTTCATGTAATTAATTAAATTACACCACTAATTCATGTAGGTATGGATGAAATTCAATTGTTAAATCACAATTATCAACAATTCTCACAAAATTGTATAGAATCCCAAAATCCTAGATCTAGTGTTTTTAGGGCTAAAAATTTTAAAACACCCAATTATTCATGCATAAACAAGCGAAATAAACAAGAATATTTACTCAGGAGTTGCTAACTTGCAAGAAAAACGCAAAAAAATTGTTGAGAGATTGAGAGGGTGATAGCAGGGGAGTAAGAGAAAAAAAAGGTGAGAAAAATAAGGGATTAGGGCAAATTTAAGGGCTATCGTAAACTTACACAGTCTGCTACATTACTATATAGATTAATAACTTGCAATCTTTAGCGAACTTAACATAGTCTATTATACGAACATCTATCCAACTGTGTAAGTCTACACGAGTGTGTCTAAAGAGCATATTCGGGGATAAAAATCCAATATCTAGTGTTTTTGGGGCTAAAAATTCTAAAACACCCATTTATTTATGCATAAACAATCAAAATCAATAAGGATACTTACTTACGTGTTGCTAACTTGTAAGAAAAATGCAAAATTTTGGCTAGGAGATTGAGATGGTGACAGTAGGGGAGTGAGAGAAAAAAGAAAAAGTAAGAAAAATAAGGGATTAGGGCAAATGTAAGGGCTATTGCAGACTTACATAGTCTGTTACATTATTGTGTAGCTAACCTTGTAGGTCATTAACTTGCAATCTTTCGTGGACTTACATAGTCTACTATATGGACATCTATCTAATTTTGTAAGTCTACACAAGTGTGTCTAAAGAGCATGTAACTCTCTATAAATGTGTGCAACATGAAAAATAGATGAACAAACTTAAGAAATATTGCACTCAAAGTTATGAACCATTAACACGCATATCCTAACACAATAATTATGCACAGTCTCATTAGGGTGCTTAATGTTCTAATCTATAACACATCAAAACTTAATAAAACCCTATTTTAACATTAAAATAGATAAAAAATGAAGTAGAAATTAAAAATAAAACCTAAACTAATTAATAGGTTACCTCCCATTTAGTGTTTGGTTAACGTCATTAGCTCGACGTACCTTTCATGCTTACTATCACCTTGGTTGATGATTAGTGATTTACTTCCACTTGTTTGTCTACGTATGGGTTTCGTAGCCTGTAAATAATTCACATGTTGTAAGACAATGATAAGGACATAATGTATTAAAATGACAATAATAAGGTCAAAGTCAAGTGGGTAAATGTGTGCAAGCCAAAAATCTAAGGTAGGTTAGGGATAAAAGCAATTAGGACTATGTATAAAGTTCTCTTAGCAAAAAGAATATAAAAGCTAATGATCAAGAATCCCTTTTGGTCAAAGAGATCCACTCACACTTCCTCAAAAGCGATAAATTTTGGAAAAATCTAATCAAAAGCACACATTTTACAAGTTATTCTCCAATTACTTAAATTGAGAGACAAACCTATTTATCAAACACATCATAGGAAATGGTGAAAGCACTTAGTTTTTATATGTCATAAGGCTTCCATTAGGCCTCTACATAGAACTCCATTTGCCTCTAATTTTCACATCCTTGCTTCCTCCAAGGCAAAGATCTTCATTAACAACGTTAAATATGTTTGGCCTCAACATTTTTAAGGCTGTTGTTTCTCTATTTTCAATAATATGGCTTTATCATCCCAACTCTTTAAAAGAAGACATAATCACTTGGCTAAATCAGCTCAAGTATTTACACTAACAAGACAAGAATGGAACTCCTTAAAGATCCATTCCCCATAGTGTAATGGTTTAACATAATGTGGTACCCCATCAATCTGCCTAAAGTTGTCTTTATCCTCTAGCTTACAATTAAGGATGAACTAAGCACCAAAGATAGGCTCTATTTTGCCTCCTTCAAAATAGGCAACTTAAAGATACAAATCATTTATTCTTTAGGCGTTGTTTAGTCAAGAATAGTTGGAATATGATGCTCTAATTATGTAACCTTCAACGGAATGCTTTTAGTTTGGAACAAATCATATCCTAGGCATGTTCAACCAAGTTAAGTTGTGCTGAAGAGACAAGGCTATTCATAACAACACTAAGTAGCATTGTTTATGCAGCCTGGAAGGAAAGAAACAATAAGTTATTCTCATAAATAAGTATAGACTCTAGCTCCTTTTGTAGGGGCTTTATTTTGCATAAGGGAACTCTTATGATCAAGATTGATGCCTCTAAACTCAATGCTCACTTGGTAAAAAGTTGGAACATATAGCTCTTAAATCAGGTGCTCTCCTTTAAAGACACTCTGGAGATATCTCATTACAAGAAATTCATACATTAGCGGCGAAAAATTACCGACGGAAACAAAATCGAAGCTAATTGCTGACAGAAAAACATTATTCGTTGGTAAAAGTGTCATGAAAATTTTCATTTTGCGATGGACACAATTGTCATCGGTAAAGGTAGAGGGAAACTATTCGCACAAACTTTCTGACAAAATATAGGGATGACCAAACCATTGCCATCGGTAAAAATTGCGAGAATGATTCCCGCAATTAAATAGCATATGAAATTTGCCGATAGAAATAGTCCCGTCAGTGAAATATGCTTTGTTTTATAGTTAGCGTCGGCTATTTATTGATGGTATATAATATGTTATTAATTTTTCGACGGTAAACACTCTTTGTTGTTAAAACACTACGAGAAATTACAAATTACCGACAGAATACTGAATCTGTCGCAAAATAAGGCGACAAGATATGGCACGATATTTGGTGAATTTGAATACTGACGAAAAATATGTTCCGTCGGTAAATGACGAGTTGTTCATAAATAAAACAGTGTCGTTTGGTTTTAATCTAAATGACGTTGTTTTAGTTATCATCTTAACCTGATCCCCCTCCCCCTCTGCTATTTTTCTTCTCTCCTCCCTCAGCTACATTGGTTTTGTGTGATTTTCCTTGCTTCCACCGTCGGTTTCCACTTGTTTTTAAACCCATCGTGTGTTATTTTCAGGTAAGCTCTCTATTGGGTTTATTTTATCTCCAAAAAATGAAGTTCTTATATGGTTATATCTATGTATACCGTGGGTGTTGGGTAGTTGGTTTTTGTGTGATGATTGTTGGTTGTGTCATTGTTGGTTTATTTATTGTTTACATGTATTGTTATTGGTAAATAATGGAAAATTGCATTTATTTTGTGATTAGTTAGAGATAATACATATTGCCTATGAGTTGTTCGATTAAATGTCCCTTGGATAGAGACTTCCATGTTCAGATAATACATAAACTTGTTTTATCTTAATTTGAAGATACAATTGCATTTAGATATTGACAATGCTCATTCAACTTTTATGAATAGTCATTATCACATTCTTTTGAATGCATGTTGGGTAATATGGTTGTGACTAATCAATTCACTTTATGAGTAGATTTTTTTCTAATGATAATTTGAATTTTTTATGATTATAAATACCTGAGCTTTTAGGTTTTGAACATCGTTATGATATTCTAAAGTTACAATAACACTTTTATAATAGTTCTTTAATATTCACAAGTAAGTAAAACCAATTTGTATTTATCATTATAACTCTTTTAGGTTCCAAGCATGTTATTCAAAATTTCACTACCTATAATGAATATTTGAGTTTGTTGATTTCCCTATTTGATGCCTTATTTACTTACGTTAAAATATTGTCATTATTGTTGACAAGAACCACACTTTTAAATTCTATCATGTAATACATATCACATTTTAATTTCTCAATTTATATTAAATATTTGATATTCTTTTTCGCAGGCCCTATATTGTGTTAGAGAGCGTCGCTCATCTTTTTTCGTTGTAGTTTAAAGTTGTCCATCCATCCAGGTTAGTCGTCTAACTAATATTTACCGTTTGTATTGCTTTAATAATATGATTATGATACCTTTGGATTTTGTGTGAATGCAAAGGAGGTCTTCATTTTGTGTTGTTGTTTAGAATATTCTTCTAATCATTGATGAGTTTTTATGTTTTTCTTTAATAGTCTAAGTATTTAATGTATGTCGAATTAGTTTGAGATATTATAGTTTGATCGGTTTGCAATAATCAACTTCGATTTGATTAATGCAAACTTATTAACATAAGGAATAAAAACGTTTCATAGACAAGACAATTGCTTTCCATAATAAACCCCTAGGACGATATATAGGCTAGAAACCTATGATGCAGCTCCCTTGAGGCTTATCAGTGAAAAATTCCACGAGCCTATGAGTCACAACGAGAACTTGTTTTCTTGATTCACAGGTGTAAACAATGCCACGTACCATAGTTTTAAAATCAATTGTAGATGATTAATTCGATCGGTTAATACTTTAACTTTGATTTGATTAATGCAAACTTAGTATTCAAATAAGGAATTAATATGTTTCATAGACAAGACAATTGCTTTCCATAATAAACCCCTAGGACGGTATATAGGCTGAAAACCTGTGATGTAGTTCTTGTGAGGCTTATTGGTGAAAAATTCCATGAGCCTAAGAGTCACAGCGATAACTTGTTTTCTTGATTCACAGGTGTAAATAATGCCACATACCATAGTTTTGAAATCATTTGTAGGTGATTAATTCAATTGGTTAATATTTAGGGAATTTTGTGTAAAGTTTAGATGTTCTATAAATTTTGGAGAACATAAAGAATACTAACTATGGAATCACTGTTTTAAATAAATAGTTTTGTATAAATGAGTCATGTTGATAGATCTTAGATGTACAGACGATTATCACGTGATGGTTTCATTAATCCGGAGTTTGTTGAGGGAGTTGAAGCTTTTATTCATTATGAATGTTCTCAACCTACATATATGGATAGGCCAAAGATCAGATGTCTATGTAAAAAGTGCAAGCACATTCATTTCCTTCCTATTGATGAAGTGAATGGACATTTGTTGAGAAGAGGGTTTATCCCAAATTATTTTAAGTGGACACGACATAAGGAACTGTTGATTAATAGCACCTCAAGGGCTAATGAAGCACAATTGTTAGTGAGCTTAAATGAATTTGAAGGGGGATTGGATTTAGAACAAATAATGTGGATGTAAATGAAAATCCTTACATGCAAATGGTTTATGATGCAGTCGATTATACCTTTCAGGAAAATATAGATAATCTTGAAGAAGAACCCCCCACAATCCAAACAGTTTTTTGACTTACTACACTTAGCTGACCAAGAACTATGGCCAAATTATGAGACAATGACTCAATTGTCATCAATTGCTTGTATCTTGAATATAAATTCTGAAGGGCATATTTCTAATTGTAGTTTTGATAAAATTCTTGGATGGTATAATGAATCATTGCCTCTTGATCACATAATGGTTGATAGTTTTTACAATATGAAGAAACTTATTAGGGGTCTTAGTTTGCTTATTGAAAAGATTGATTTTTGAAAATTGGGATGTATATTGTAATGGGGTGATGATGTGGAATTACAAGAGTGCAAATTTTGTATATGCTTCTGATGTTACTACGTCTCACATGAGATGACATAATGAACACCAACAGAAAGATTGAATAATGAGTCATCCATCAGATGCATTGGTATGAAAACATTTCAATGACACCCATTATGAGTTTGTATTTGAAAGTCGAAATGTTAGGATGGGATTGTCGACGGATAGATTCCAACTTTTTGGTTAATCCGACCAGCAATATTCGTCATAGCCAGTTATAATTACTCCTTATAATTTGCCTCCATGGATGTGTATGAAAGAGGCATATTTGTTCTTGACAGTGATTGTGTTAGGGCCTACAAATCCGAATTATAAAATTGATGTATTCTTACAACCATTGATATTTGAATTGCAGCATCTTTGAGAATATGGTATTGAGACATATGATGTATCTCTGAAACAAAATTTTGTGTTGAGAGCAGATTTAATGTGGACAATTAGTGATTTTTCAACATATGCCATATTGTCTGGATGGAGCATAGTAGGAAAATTGACTTGTCCTTATTGTGGCAATGATTCAGATGTATTTTATCTTCCAAACGGGGGAAAATTATATTGGTTTGACAGCCACAGAAAATTTCTTCCTCCAGATAATCCATTTAGGCGCAATAAACAAATGTTCATTAAGAATAGGATGGTAAAATCACCTCCTCTCCCTCAGAAAGCTGGTGAAGAGATATTACAGGAGATTGAGGAATTAGGCTTGCTGAAAGTTACAGAATTTGAAGCTAATGAAATTAATACAAGCATTAGCAGAAACTTTGGCTGGAGAAAACAAAGCATCTTTTGGAATTTGCTATATTGAAAAACTAATTTTATACGTCCTAATCTAGATGTGATGCATATTGAAAAAAATATTTTTGACAATTTATTCAATACCATTATGAACATTAAAGGGAGGACACAAGACAATACAAAATCACGAGCTGATTTGAAACTTTTTTGTAGAAAGAATGAGTTACAAAAAGATTTTCACACCAGTAGATATCCGAAAGAATGTTACACTTTGGACAAAAAGTATAAGGAAATATTGAGTGAATGGTTGAAAAGTCTAAAGTTGCCCGATGGTTATGTCTCAAACTTGGCAAGGTGTGTGGACATAACAAAGTACAAATTATTTAGGATGAAAAGTCATGATCATGTGTTTATGCAAAGGGCAATTCCAATTGCATTTTGGGAGTTGCTACCGAATAAGCTTTAGGAAGTAATAACATAATTAAGTTTGTTTTTCAAAAGCTTAACATCATCTGAAATTAAGTTGGCTGAAATAAAAAACTAGAAAGGAAAAGTCCAGTAATTTTGTGTAAGTTATAAGGGATATTTTCTCCAAGCTTCTTTGACTGTATGGAGCATCTACCTGTTCATTTACCACACGAGGCTAAACTAGCCAGTCCAGTTTAATATCTTTGAATGTATCCATTTAAGAGGTACGTAATTTAACGCAAATTATTGTAATTGATGTCATATCATGTTTTCATAAATAAAATCGTATAACCTTATTCGCTCATATAGGTATTTGCTTCACTTGAAGAAAAATGTGAAAAATAAGGCTAGAGTTGAAGGTTCGATATGTAATGCTTATTTAGTGGAGGAAGTAGTACATTTTCTTCACATTACTTTAAGTCGCATGTTCACACAAGAGAAAGAAAAGTTCCTCGTGATGACGATAGGGGAGGAACTACTGATGCTGATGATAATTTATCCATTTTCACATATCTTGGACGAACATATGGTCGTTCAACGAGAAGGACATTAACAGAGGAAGAAATTGAGGCCGCCCATGGTTATATTTTATTGAACTGTCAAGAGGTTCAACTTTTCGTGCAATAAGTTGAAATAGATTATTTGTCATTTGAATTTTAGTGTTATTCATAACTAAACATGCATAATAATGTTTTTAGATTATACGAGAAATTGTTACGTAAGTTCATGCCTGAAAAAACACAGGATGATATCAATAAAGAAGTTGGAAGACACTTTCCTCGATAGCTCGAGCAGTATGTAAGTTTTCACTTACATACTTTAAAATGATTGAATTATAAGATTTAAGTGTTCAAACCACAAGATCGTAGTTTTAATTTGGTATTTTCTTTTCTGTAGGCCTTAGAAAATCCAATTGAGAATAAGTTCATATGTGATTTTGCGAATGATCTTTGCGAACTGTTAAATCGTATCCGATGTATTTCGTTAATGGATACAAATATAATACAGAATATCATGGTTATAGCATGGCAACAATAAATAGTGAAGTTTGCATACAAGGAGAATTGATGGATTATTATAGCAAAATTATTGAGATACTTGAAATTGAGTACCTTGCATTGCCAATAAAGCAAAGTGTGATATTTAAGTATGAGTGGCTTGATCCAACTCCAAATGTTAGTACAAAAGTGCATAGCCGATACAATCTAGTTGAAATTAACAAGCGAAGAAGATTTCGACGATTTGAACCTTTCGTGTTGGCAATGCAAGCGATCTAGGTGTATTATGTCCCTTTTCCTAACTTACGACAAGATAAGTCAGATTGGTTGGCTATTTGTAAAGTTAAACCTCGAGGTGTTTTTGAATCACATGGAAAAGGAGAACAGAGAATTGAAAGTGAAGCGTTTCAAGAAGAAGCTTATGAAATAAATCCATCTGTCATATATGAGGATAATGAACCTTTGAACGATCCATGTAATGCATATGTTCAAATTTTATCTGGAGAGGATAAAGAGGGCCACAAATCTGAAGAAGAGTCTGAATTTGATTCAAATTCTTCAGAAAAATAAGATGATTTTGATTTATAATTAAGTGATGATAGCAATTAACTTGAGTTTGTAATTGAATATTATATTCAAGTAATCAATTATTTCCTTTACTTGATACATCATCCCTGATCTCTTGTGTCATATTATACTTCTGCAGCCTCCCAAATTGCTTACCCTCTTTTTTTTATCTATTTCCATCTTGACTAATCATGACATTTATTTTAACTCTTTTAATTTCGTTCTCATTCTTTTCATCCTTGAATTTGACATAAGAAAGTCGCGACTTTGTATAAAGTTTGTAGTATATTCTCATTGGTGCACTGAGATTACTTGTCATAACTTCAAAGAGCTAAAGCTTAATATTAATTTCAAGTTCAAATATGGAACCAAAGAGAAGACAGGATATTTCGCGACCAAGATTCAGACCACGATTCGGAAGTACTTACTGTACAGGTGATGCATCTCATGATGTAGTAGCTGGAACTGAATCTCCTCCTCCCCCTCCAACTACTACACTTACAGATTAGGTACCTTTCGTAGATGCTACTGCACCATTTATGACCCCTACATCATTTACTATCCTCATACCGATAGAGGTATCAGGGGTAAAAAATGATGATGAAGGAAGCGGCTATCGACCTGGAGCAGAAGGACTTGATGGAAGAACTTACATTACAATTGTCACTAATATGTAAGTGAAAATACATTGAATACTACATGTTTATAATTAAGTTATAATTTTCAATTTTCAAAACGGTGTAAAATTTTTCAATCTTATATTAAGTTCATTCCATTTGGACCGTGTTTAAGAAACATGACATCAAAATTCAAGGAGAAGATTGATATTGAGGGCTTTGTATGGAAAAATATCTCTCAGGCGATAAGAGAATTTTACTATCACGAGTTTGAGGTACAATAAAAATTATTATTTTCTTTTTTAATTAACAGTTTTGTACATTTATTAGATAAATATCATTACATCATAAGTATTAAATGAATGTTTTTCCTTTTGTTTTAACAAGAATTTTTTGGGATTCTCAATTTGACGCGATCGTCTATAGAGTATGGGAAAGACGAGTACGTACACGTTATCGCGACTTTGTTGCTACGATACACAGGCCAGGTATACGACCACCTTACATTTCTGAAGAAATATGAAGTCGTTGGCGGCAGTATTGGACATCACTTAAGGCAATGTCCCTTTCAGAGCGTAATTTAGTCAATACATATGGAGGATCGAGGGGAGAGAGTCTTCCTGTACATACAGGAGGATCTATTACCCACCAAAAGAATGCAGAGAGACTTGTAAGTATCTATATTTTAAATTTATATTGTCATTTCTTTACTTTGTTGTATTTCTATTGAATTTTATGTGTGAATTTTGGAATGAAAATATGTGTTTCATGTTGATAATGATAATGTTATAAATGTTTGGTGCTATATATGACTGTATTTTTTTAGTTTTGTTCTTTGTTTAACAGGGGGTACATTTCATAAAAATAGAGGAAATTCTGCCGAAAGCGAAATTTTTATAAATTCGAATTCACTTATAACATTTTATTCTTATGCAGGAAAAGACTATGGGCATGAGGCCTGCACCCTCACATTAAAAAGCATGATGGTGTAACATTCGTCAACAATTGTTGTAGAGAACTCAATGTATGTGAAATTTATGGCTTAATATTAATGCTTAATAATTATCACTTACTAATATAAACATTACCTTTTGATAGGACCAAATTCAAGAAAGCATTCAACGACAATCTCAACAGTCTGAAGATGTTGATGAGACTCAAACCTATCTTCAAGCAGTGGGCGGTAGGGACCGTCGGGGAAGGATATTCAGCTTAGGTTTATTTACGAATACATGTTATTCACAATCCTCCACATCTAGTACAACTGCATTTAGTAGGTGGTCAACATCCAATGAGAGAGTTGTTCAGCTTGAGAGCACAGTACAGATGCTGGCAACTCAGCTGCAAAAGTCGATGGAGTACATAACTCAGCCCCGTAATGAGATGGAAGAGTTGAAGGGTAGGCGTAGCACCTCATCGCATCAATCAGAGCATCCGCCTTCTTCAAATTAATAGTATACTTTTGATCATTTTATTAGAGATATGAAAACTTATTATGTACAATTTAATGTTTTTATTATCAACTAAGATATTTTCAACTTTATATCATTAATTAAATTTATGTTTAAAAAATTAAATTTATACTATTACATTAATAGTTGTTTAAATTATGCAAAATAAATTTTATTGACGTTATTGACAGTGCATTTTTTTTAAATTTCTAATTCATTTACTGACGGACATATGAAAATCCATCGCTAAAATTAAAACATTTACCGACGGAATAAACATTACCGTTAGTAATCACAGATGGACACAACAACTTTCGTCGATAAATTTGGAACAATTTCTCGCATGGTTTGCACAAAAGTATCAACGGAAAGACAGAAATTGTCGGTAATCACAGACGGAGTAACCAACCACATGCCGTCGGTAATCACAGACGGAACAATAACTTCCTTCGATAAATTTGGAACAACTTCCCGCACGATTTGTACAAAAGTACTGATGGAAAGACAGAAACCGTCGGTAATCATAGACGGAGTATCCAACCACATGTCGTCGGTAATCACAGACGGAGTGCATATTGTCGGTAATCACAGATAGAATAACCAACGGCTTATCGTAGGTAATTACAGACGGAATAACCGTCGGTAATTTTGTAATAATTTACCGACAGAAGTATTCCAACTGTTGGTAAATATACCGATAGAAAACAATTTTCTATTTGTAAATATACCGACAGTAAAAAATATTCCGTTGGTAAATTATTTTCTATCGGTATTTATTAGTTACGATCGTTTCTACAATACTTTTGTCCATCGGTAATGTCTGCCACTAATCTTACATACCAACGAAAAGTCTGTATTTTTTGTAGATAAAGACCGTCACAAAAAACACATTTTTCTTGTAGTGTGAAATGTTCTTGAAATGTTAAAAGATTAAATTTAGTTAACGCTCTACCGGACACACTAAGGGTACAAGGAAGGAAGAGTAATAGCAAGCTCTATCAATTAAGGCAATATCTCGATAGTTGCTCATAATCATCATGTAAATCAGGGACCCCTCAAACTTGCATTGTGCAAAATACCTGATCCTTATTGACCTTATTTAACCTTTAAGAAATGAAACTCCATTTACTGTTGTCTAAGTGACTTAACCGTATTCATTGTATTGTGTTCCCTAAACACTGAGTTGTACTTGCTATCTTAGACCAATTCATGTCGCTATTTCCTTGTACCTCCTTCAGGAATTCTATTCATCAATTTATTTTTATTTCTAAAAAAACTTCAATTTTTAATATAACTAAACTCCTATAAAAAGTCATAGTTATGTTATCATTATTGTGTTTCATTAAATTAAGGTTCTTTCAAGATATCAAACATTAATTTTAAGGATTAAATTAAACACTTTAGAACATTAATCACTTAATTGAGAATTTATGGAAACTTTAAGAATGGATATATACCGTTATGGATAAGGATGATGATATCAAGATAAATTAAACAGGGGCATTAAAATTTGTATAAATTTAATAAAATTCAGATCAAATAATTTTTTTATAAATTAGTAAAATATTATTTCCACAAAGTTAAAAATTTACAAGTACTCTCACGGCCGACTCGTTTGAACAAGATGGTAATACCCGGATAGTACCGGTGACAGGCAAGTAGCAGCCTTTTACGTTTGATTAAAGGATAGGGTTAGATAAAACCGAGTGGAACACGTGGTCCATCGTGGGACGAGACATACTCATTTCCCGGATCTTAAACAAAAAAGCGGTCAATAATTTATCTGCTAGCGTATGGAAAATACCTGTTTATGTCATATAGAGTTTCATTTAGGCCAAGCAAACAAAAAAGTACTAACAAGTAGTACATTTCTCTTCAGTGGACCAATCATTTCCTACGCCTCTTAATCCACAGGTTATTAGCCCTGAGATTATCAATAAACTCGTGCAATATTATTTCCACACGTTATTTGACTATATTGTGTATTCACTTAAAAAAAGCCATAATAAGTTCTTTCTGTCTTAATCTTGTAAGTGACGATGACAACTGACAAATAATATTAAGCCTCGCTGAACATAATCTTTCGATGTCAAAACTTGCTTTAGGGTTACTTTATTTTTTGTTATGTTTAAGAATATTTTCTTATTGATCAAGACTCTTGTTGTTTTCAACGGGGGTTTTACATTTTCTTGTCATTCTAGAGAATATGCCAAACATTTGCATTGCTTGTCCTCATCAAACAAAGAGTAAGCGGCTTTTCATTTGGAAGGATAAGCAAAGGAAAGAAGTACGGGAAACGAGAGGATTTATTTCAATCTTTTCTTTTCCTTTTTCATAATTGAGTTTTATTCGCATAGGAT
>JANQBM010000009.1:3186790-3205887 GCA_025594535.1 Erythroxylum domingense
TTAAAAATCTTGTGATTTACAGTTACAGTTTTAATTTATTTACATGTATGTGATGCCATGTGGAGTTCAGTAGTGATTGCACGTAGCACTCCTTTATCTTAGGATATGTATCGGAATGACCTACGGGCGTCCCGGTGCGTACCCTAGGATAATGGGGTGTTACATACCCGCTAGTAGTATGGAGCCCCATTACGGACTCCCTCATGTTTATTAGAGCTTCGCAAGAACTTCCTCGTGTATATGGTTTAGTTGTAAGGCTTCTCCATCATGTTTATATGGACTACCCAAATATGGACTACCCAAACCATTTTGCTTGCTTATGTTGTTTATGATTTGTTCGACAAGTTTGAGAATTTGAGAAATACATGTTTTATGGTTTCAATGCATTTTACTATGGCATGAATATTTTCAATGGTTTTGCTTATTCCTCTACTATAAACTTGTTTCCCACGAGCTTTTAGCTCACCCCCTTCCTCCCCATCTCTAGGTGATGAGCAAGAGATCGAGTGATCGAGAGTCAAGGCACCACTCCAAGTCTACATGTTTTTGTATTTAAGTTAGTATATGAAACTTGAGGCTTTGGCCGCATTTCAAGTATTACTCATTCATGTATATTTTTGTATTATGTATTATGAGTCCAACGATGTTTTTCTGTCTTGAAATGCCTATTAAAGCTTTATAAAACTCCACTATTTTGAAGTTAACAAAATATATTTTTTGCTCGTGACTTTCCAAGCTTCCACATTGCATTTTCAAGCATTCATAAAGGTAAAATATGTGTTCTAACTTCACAGAAAAAGTGCATTAATCTAGGTTGATTTAGACAATGTTGTCTTCTTAGAAGTTGTATTTTATCCTCCTAGCTTTCTCCAAAAATGGGGTATAACACCTGGAAAGTCAATTGAGCATACATTGAAACATGACACACATACATGTGCATGATTGTATATTCATATGATTAAACAAAATAGTGATTTGTGAACTATATGTGTATTGCATAATAATAGACACGTCAAGTGATTGTCAACATCTAGACATTGCTAGAACATCGAGGTAATAGGTTTTCTGGAGCATATTGAGTGAACTTAGATGTGTAAACTCAATTATATGTGCTTTTGTGCGAATTAAATGTTTAATTTGAAATGTGTGTACAATTGATTGATAAATGCCAGACTTAGATCTGAGAAGCTTGATATACGACATGATTATACTGAAAAGAAAGCATGGCATATGAAATGATGCATCTCATCACATCAAAATGCATAATCTGATGAAGGAGTTGCGACCAGAGTGACCGATATGAGAAAAGAGCCTTGAGCTCAGAATGATGAAAAGAGCCCCAAGCTCAGATAGAATAGACTCAGTATTACACAACAAATACGAGCCATATATGATCTCGGTATCCACAATAGATACAGGACAGTAAATTAGGTTGATAAGCACTTGGTCACAACAAAACAAAATAAGAATGGAAATACATATGCATTTGAATTTACTTCCCTATATGTATCATATGATTGAATTGAAATAAATTATTGAAATGTTTTGAAATAGTGAAATACAGTTAAAGTAAATAAGGATGTGTTATGATATGCAATGCTAGCTTACTAGATGTACTTGTTAAAGTATGATGAAATGTGTTGTGGTATTCAATACTGGATGATATGATATACTTATTTTTGTGATCTGACTAGAGTGAATACATCAATAAAGGTTCACTCACTAAGTTCACATTTTGGGGACGAGAATGGCTCAAAGGTCTGATTAGCTAAATTTGAGGAGTCTAGATAGATGTCTTGTGTAATAGTATCCCATTTCATGTTATATTTTTGATACTGAGATTTGAACAAAACAAAATTGTTTTGTAAAGTATATGTGGAATCTAAATTGTAATGACATGTGACTCTTATGTTTGTAAATGAAATGGGAAGAAATGTGTTTTTAGAATGCTTATGATATGTTTGATTCCTTTAATAAGTCGGTTTAATTGTCCTAATGTACCATTTTCATAGAGTATGTTCTCGAATTTCCTCTTATATGTTCAGTTTTATGCTCTAGGGAAGTGGTATGTTACAATTGTGCTATAATATATTTCTTCCTTACAATTTCTCCATTGGACACTATATAAGGAACCCTTATTCTTTATATCACACACATAACGCATAAATCTTCTTTATCTTGTCTTTGCTAACAACCAAGTCTCAATACTCTCAGTTATATAACTATTAGCCATTTAGCAAGAGAGAACTCCCATAAAAAAGAACATAGAGAGGAGAAATTTACAAAATAATGGTTAAGTATCATCTTGATTTGATCATGTCTTTTAAGTAAGTAGTTTCCAAATGTATGTATTTTAAGTGTTGTAATTGCTAGAAGTAGAAAACAATATCAACTAGAGAAGTTCAAAGCTTGCACTCTCATGTCTTCTTGAAGATTAATTCCATTGTTATCATTATTTTAGTTATTTTAACTTTTATAAATCCAGGATGTTTGTTCCCCTTTTCTTGTTGAATGAATCTTCATTTAGATTGTTAAATAAGGAACCTTGTTCTTGTCTTTAGGAAACCATATTTGTATTTTTATGAAATTAGTTACTTGATTTATGGTGTTTTTATTATGGCGTGGTTCTTATATGATAAATTTTTAGTTAGTTATTTAACCCAAAAACCATATAAGATATATTTTCTATAAGTTTCTTATCATTTAACAAGATAACCATATTTTAGTGGTGATTATAAAGTACATTCTACAAGTACATTCTTCCTTGTGATGTAGCAACTACTACATATAAAGACTAACGATTAACTATTTTAGTTAAGGATAATTGTTATGTTCAGCATTTGTTCAAGAAACTCTTGAAACTAGTAGCTTATCTTTAAAGAAGAGTATGCAGGGGCTTTATTTCTTCAAATCTTACCAAAAAAGCACAACTTTACAATTTAGATTATGTGAAGGTATGGAAAATTCGGAGGAGTGTGAGATGGATGATGGTGGTTTATTAGCTTATACATTTGTAATTTAGTATCTCATTATTACTTTAATCAATAAAGAATATAATTATTTTTATGTACTTTTTAAATTATATTTAATGTTTAATACTAAAGGTAAAATTCCTTGAATTATTATTATGCAATTAAATTATGATCAGATAATAATTATGAGATTGAATTTACATTTATTTATTATTCTTATATTATTACCAGTTATATTTTCATTAAGACTGAATATTAACCATATGGTAAAACTAACATACATTATGTTTCTTTCTAATGAAAGAAGTAATTAATCTCTTAAATTAAAACATAAAGATACTTAAAGAAATATATGGGTGCTCATTAGAGAAAAGATTCACTGAATTGACCTAAATTATGAGGATCCAAAATGAAATGTAACATGTATCTCCATATTTCTTCATTATGATGGTTGTATAATTAAACCTTAGACTTAAGATAACCAAGGTATCTCATGTGACAATTACTATGTTTTAATGCTACTTATGACTTATTCTAAGTAGTACTTAGATATAGTAAGATTTATATGGAGATTGATAAGTAAGTTAGTAAATGATTCATCAGTAAGTATTACAAAGAATCTTATATTATTCTTGACTAATAGTGATTTAAGAAATTCTCTAGATGGGGTGAATTAAGGTTTGAAAAGATTTTGTTAAACATCAATTATAAATCAACTACTAATTAACAATAATGAATATGAATAGAATTAAATAGAGAAGATACCAGTTCCATACTCTATGTCCAATCAGAATATTGGATGACCAAATGATTAAATTATGTGTTCTAATCATATATGAACAAGTTAAGTTAAACGACTTTGACATTCCTAATTTTCAGGTAGCCATGGCATGTTGCTAAATGTCAATTTTGATATATGATCATAAATAAATTAGTTAAAAAAACTAAAGATAAATTAAAAAGAATTTTAATCTATCTCATTCTAATTATGAATTTAATTATAATATATAAGCACTATCATATATTAGCGTCCCATTAAGTCACACATAAATAATAATTTAAAAGAAAAATCAATTTAAATTAAGTTAGATTTAATTGTGAAGTTTAGAAAATTTTAAGGATCAAATATGACATATTTGATTTTTTTAAAATTAAATTAGAAATATAATTAAAGTTAGACTTTAATTGCAATTAGGATTTTAATTTTAATGATAAAGAAATCCTAGTATCTTTTTCTACAAATGGAAAAAGGGCATCAGAGTGCTAGTACTCGTGTCTTTTCTTCTTAAAAGTATTTGAGTTATTTTTCTCTGTTATATGGATACTGTTAAAGACTAAGTATTTTAAAAACTAGTGGTTTATAGTTTTAGAAGAATTTTTTAGGAATCTAAATTAGGTAAATTTCAATCATTTTATTTCTAAATTGTTTAAGTTTTTCAATTAAAAGAGATTTGATCAAAAAATCGTAAAAATAAATATCTTTAAGTTGTGTCTATGGTTTGACCATGGCTGATTTTCTAATAATGGGATCAAAACCTTATTTAATTATTTAACTTGATTAAAGTTGCTTGATTGTTATCGATTTGATAAATGGTAAAGGATGAAAAATGTTTGGTTTTGTATTTCTAGGTTTCTGGAAATTATTTGTGGGTTTGAAAGTTCGTCGTTTGTTTTTATAGTTTTTGAAAAATTTAGAATGCGTGCCCCTTTAGCTTTAAGATTTATAGAAAAACTCAATATTGCTTGCTTTTATTCATTATTCTTTAAAATTCCTAAAGCAAAAGATTAATTTAAAACTTCCCTTAGTTTTTTTTGCTTTTGGAAAACAATCTTTCTTGAATATTAAATGCATGCCTCCTTTAAAAGCATTTTTTCTAAAAAAAATTGATGATTTTTTTAAAACTTAATTATGTCCTAAGTTTTGATTGTGTTTTATGTTGGGTGTGAGAATCAGTGTTAGGAAACACTTCTCTTGAGGATAAGGCTTCAATAATAATGATGTTGCTACTGATGAATCTTTTATCACCATTGGCAATATTCAACACTAGAAAGGATGAAAAATAACTCAAGAAAATGGAGGAGAATGATGTCCACATGAGAAGCATCAATGGTGAGAGGAGAACAAGGAACCAGAGGCTGTGGTAAAACTAGCAAATTCCTAGCTTGGAGAAGACGATGGGACACTTATGAGACAAACATCTTGTTGGGGACAGATATGTCAAATGTCTGACACATTTGACGTGTGCACTACACATGCCTCGTAATAAATGGTTGACACATGATCCTTTCATTTTTTTATTTTTTTGTTTTAAACCTTTTTATTTTAATTAAATTAGTTTTATTAATAAAAGTAAGATTAAATTAGTTTAAATTCCTAATAAATCTACAAAAATGATGTCTAATTGATTGAAAATTATATTAAAATGGTTATTTTTATTATGGATATTTTATAATTCAGTTTAATTATCAAGAATTGAATTATTAAATTAAATAAATTATCAAATCAATAATTATAATAAAGCAAGATTTTAAAAGATTATCTTTCATTATTTGATTATATTAGATATGATTAATATAATAAGATTATATTAATTATGTTGAGAACTAAAATTTTTAAATGTTAAATCCATCAATAAAATATTAAGCATGTATTTAAAACATGATTGTTTCCTTTTATTATTTAAAAATAAAACCATACTTTTGTTTATTGTAAGGCTTGTTGAGTAACTTAAGACCCTTTTAACCTAAATATGTTTCATCTTAAATTAATGAGTCATACTTGACTAAATTTGTATAATTTAGATAAGTATCTCTTGATAATATGAATTTAGAGGAAGGATTAAAAGTGATATATATGGTATATTTTGGCGAAAGTAATCTATATTTTGGTAAAAAGTTATCACCTAGCAGATCTAGGAGTCATATAAGATGTGATTGATAAGAATATTATCTACTTTAGTTAAATTTAGTTGGTTTATTGAGTAACTTAAAATAAACTAATTTTGGATGGGATCTTAGTCTATTAAAGAGATTAAAGTTTTTTAAATAAAAGTGATAGATATTATTTTGAATAAAATAGTTAAGATAACTAAATATTTATTGAAATTCTTATTTAATTTAGTTTTATGGTGTAAACCAATACTTACTTTTTATGTCTTTTTGGCTATTAGATAACATGAGTAACAAATTGTACCTGAGAAGCATCATAAGATGTTAACAAGCATACTAGTCCTAACTTCTTCGATTGGCTTGATAGCTTAAGAATTGTTATTCGACAAGAAAATAAATGGTATATTTTTTACATTGTTATTCTATAAAGCCTAGTTTGAATGCAACTAATGAATTCTATAAGAGATATCAACCTTATAATGTTGATGTTGAATAAGCTATATGTGTGATGTTGGCATATATGTCTCCTGAGTTTCATAGGCAATATAAGAATATTAATGCTCTTACTATAATTTTACATCTCAATGAGTTATTTGGTGCACAAAGTAAGGTGGAAAGTTATCAGACTTCTAAATTATTATGTTAATACAAGATGGTAGAAGAATCTCCAGTAGAGTTATATGTACTGAAGATGATTGACTATATTAAAGAATTAGTCCAATTAGGTTTTATAATAGACTATGAGTTAAACATTGCTTTGGTACTTCGGTCTTTTACTTTGAGCATTTCACAATTCATTATGAACTTCCATATGAACTAAAAGGATATTTTAGTGCCTAAACTACTAAACATACTCAAGACTATAGAGGAATGTCTTAAGAAGGAACTTTTTTTTTTTTTGATGTGGATTCTTATAAGTGTAAGAGAAAAGGCTCTAACAAGAATAAAAGAAATAAAAAGCTTTTGGTAAAGTACCAAACCTAAAGGGTGACGCCAAGAAGAAAAATGACAAAGACACATGTTTCTATTGTAGAGTCTATGGAAATTAAAACCATAAATGTAAATCTTATATTGCTAGCCTTAAAGACAAGAAACTTAAGGATGCTATATCTTTATGTATGTTTATAATGGACATCAATCTTCTTTATTTTGTTTCACATTCTTGGGTATTAGACACTGGAGTCCCCTTATTTATAACAATATGTAGATGTTAACAAGGAGTAGATCGTTGATAAAAAGCAAAGTGGACCTGTAAGTTAGCACTTGAGCAAGGGTTATTGCATTAGTTGCAGGAACTTGTTTAGCTTTTCCTTCTGGCATTGTACTAGAACTAGATACTTGTTATTATGTTCTAATCATTACAAGAAACATTATTTTCATTTCCTATTTCTATTTGAATGGATTTTTCTTTATTATTAAGAATAAAAGTTATCCTTTTATAAATATGATGTTTATTATGAATATAGATTACTTATAAGTGGTTTGTATAGATTAGATATTGAAAGGTCAATCTTTAACATAAATAGCAAGAAAAGAAAATTAAGTAACTAGATTCCATCTTATTTATGGCATTGTAGGTTAGGTTAGGTTGGGTTATATTAACAAATTATAATCACAGATTGACATAAAAAGATATTCGGATCCTTTTGATTATGAATTATATAAAATTTATTAATATGATTTATTGGATAAGATGACCAACCCTTTAATGAAAAGGAAGAGTGTACCAGTGAAATACTAGAACTTATACATTCAGATGAATGTAGCCTTATATATACTTATATTAGAGGTCGGTACTCATATTTCATTACATTTATTGATGATGATTCTAGATATGGTATTAGATACATAGGCATTTGACTTTAGTGCAAGTGGGAGATTGTGTATAAACACTTATAACTAAAACTAAATTAATTCTAACTAATCCAATATCTAGTTAGACAATGCTTTTTAAATTAGACGTAACTTTCTCATCTAAACTTTGATTAATACAATTCAAGATGCCACATAAATTTTAAAATTTTCTAAAAATTTTGTATTTTAAATGTTTTTAGAAAAATTTAATAACATTAAGGGGTTGTGAAGGATAAGAAACCTTGCCTAGTAGGAATTCTTGAAACCAAAATAAAAGAGCCTTAGGTACTTTTTGGTTTTAAGTTTTTGGTATCAATTGGAACATATTCACTATAATGGTAGAATTATATGCCTAAACAATACTAACATGATGGAAGTTCAAGTAGTGGAGGAAAGTGACCAATATATTCAACTCAAATGTTAGATGAAAAGTATAACGCATAGTTTTGATTTAACTCTAAACTATGCTTCTAATTTTGGATTTTAAAGGAACAAGCTTTGGTTGGATTTGCAAAACATAAAAGTGAGAACTCGGTCCCCTTGGCTTGTTGTAGGAGACTTAAATTGTTCTCTAAACCTAGTAAAAGTTAAAGGTGGCAAGAAGTACACACTCGGGTTAACCAAAAAGCTCTCTAATTTCCTAACTAAGATGGATCTAGTACACCTCTACTCAATAGGAAGATTGTTCACATGGTCAAATAATCTACAAGGAAGTATGGTTATAAGGAAGAAGTTAGATAGGTCCTTGTCAATTCAACATGGCTTAGTTAGTTCCCAAACTCCTACGTTCATTTTAGAGAGAATCTGATATCTAATCACTCATATATACTGATCTAGAGGATTATTACAATAGGAAAATTGGGGGCCCTTTCAGTTCTTCAATGGCATCACACAAATAGAAGGATTTACTTAAACAGTCAATAGATGTTGGAATCAGGACATAGAGTCTAAATCCTATCAACTAACGTAGAAGTTAAAACTAGTGAAAGCTGCCCTTAAGAACGAAAGGGGAACCTTGTGGATCAATATCCAAATAAGAATATACTCCTATTTGATTTCGTACATCCTCATTCTTGGGTGTCATACTTGAAGCAATAATTGCTTGTTACTCACATATCATGGTCTAACTTTTAATATTTTTTGTTTTTTCAAGGTTGGAAATTTTGAATAGGAAAACATCATCACTGTTAACCAGAATATCCTGTAATACATGTTTTTTCCATTTATTCAGTGTCTATTGTTTCATCACATGGAAGAATACCCTTTTGTTTAGGAAAAAACTAAGCATAGTGGATTTCCATCTTGCAGCTCCTACTTTAAGGATATCCAATGGACAAGACATAATTCTATGTTCTAAGGATTCATGGGGGGCACAATATTTTAGCTTTAGCTCATGATTGAAATCTTTTGTGACTTGAACTCAAAATTTCCTAATTGCATGTTCAAGGTTGTCAGCAAGATGGAAAGAGCTAAAGGAAATAAGGTGGCATCTTAGAAGAGGAAAGATCTTACTAAACTGATTAAGAGTTTGAGTTAAGAGGTAAGAAAATGTCAGAATCCATGGGGAAAGGTTAAATACTGATGGATAAAACATAAAGTAACCAAAAATAGGTTATTCAATAGCAATTTAGGAGTTGGGAAATGGTTACTGGTATAATGGAAGGTGTTGCATGAAGAATATGCACATTGTAGTGTGAATTAAGTGCGATTGAGCAAGAAATGAGATAGAAAGTAGTGTGTAAGTAAGGATAGAATAAGATGAGAGCAACAAAAGCAAAGAATTTGAGAGAGCCAATAATAAGGAGTCTGAGGGGGAGACGACATTCTTGAGATGAAATGTAAGATGATTCAAAAGAGCAGCTATGGTGATCGAAGAAATATGATCAATAGTGGAAGAAGCAAGATGGATAGTGCAAGAATCTCCCTCATTATTCAAAATAAATTCCAAGAGTAAAAATAACCCTCTATTTTCAAATCCATTACATATACCAATTGCTTCATTTCTATACCAATATTAATTTTACTACAAGTACACAATGTAGTCATAGCTAGTACCAATAAGTACAGGTCAATCCCATAAAGACAGTGATTACTAGTAATTACCTTTCTCCTATTATCTAGGCTAAGAATTAATTTTGGATTTTAATAAAGAAAATTAAATTTTAAACAATTAAAATAAATTAGGCAGCAATATTGCACACAGAGATGCAAGAAGTCACTTATAAAAGAATTACTATCAATAATTAGTGTCTAAGTTATGAGTCCCCCTAAAACCCCTAAATAATTAACCTTTTATTCTGCAATTGTTTTATTGACTATTGGACCGTAGAAATTCCTATCATATGTTGATAACTCACTTAAGATTATTAATAACTGATCTTAGAATTATCAACCGATATTATTCTGGTTAAAGGTACTAAGATTGCTTTACTAATTTGTGAATTCAACTTTTAGATTTGACCTAATCTAAAAGATTTATGTCAACCTATCTCTTGGTTTGCAATTAACTCCTTTCAATTATGGTAGATCTATTTATACACAAGATTTCTCAAGCTATATGTTATGAAATCAGATTATGAAATAATATTATGGATTTATTATAATATATATTAAACATGTTATATATATTATAACATGTTAAACAAGTGCATTGGATAAAAGAATCAAAACATGTTATAGTCCAAACTTGGGTTCATCTTACCTAAGCACTAAATTTGTTTAGTTACACATGATAGAAAATGAAATCAAACATAAACATTAAGAAAAACAAATAGTAAACGAAGTTTTCATAATTCTAAATCTCCCTTTTATCTCCTATCAAATGTTTTTGCAAGGTAGAGATTTGATCTTGTATTTTCTTGGATATTTTGATGATTTCTTCATATTCTTCGCATTTTTGGATTAATATCATCCCTTCTAAATTTTATCCACATCTAGAATCATCTACATAAGTCTCCTCTTTCATTTTGCCTCCAATCATGTTTTTTTATAGTAATTTTTAGGGTTTTGGGAGAAACACTGCCATGTACTAGACCGTGATTTTGTACAACATGAGGAAATTACACAACCAAATACACAGTTGTGCATCCCTTTTTTGCTTTAAATCTTCATTTTATGTCGTATTTTCATCCGAAATATTCTCCATTTGGTTCATAAAGGCACTTATAACCTACAAATGCATTTGGAGCATATTAAGTACCAAATATACAATAAAAGTATAAAATATCAAGCAAAAATACGTAAGCTTTTTTATGGTATAAATATGATCAATTATACATCTATCAAACATCCCCACACTTAAGCTTTTTCTTATCCTTAAACAAACCATAACCAAAATTATAAATCTTACAACATTTACCCTTCATTAATTTTTTCCTATCCATTCACACTATAAGTCATCAGGTCCTCCTAAGTCAAGTTAATATACAATTAGAATCAAATTAACTTAAAACTAAATTTCTAAACAATATTAATAGTAATCACATCAATAATCGCATTGAAATCAAAAGAATAAACCTTTAAACCATCACCAAGATTTCACTCAATACATTCAAGTGTTTAGTGTGAAAAGTATTAAAACTCTCAATCAATGCTTAATAAAACTCTTACTATATGTTTGCAGTATTATCACATCACCACCTCATGCTTGGAAGAACACAAAATCTCGCAACTCTCAAGGAGAAATTAATTCTCAACCTCAAGAATACTTCTGCAACTTACCTCATAATGCAAGCTTTAGATTGAGAGAACTACAAAGCTTAAAAGAGTATCAAAAGGCTCTCAAACTCAATAATTCAATTCTTAAACAACAAGCTAGACTAAATTGGATGAAGGATGGAGACTCCAATACGTACTACTGATGGGGTCTGATGATACTACTCCACTAAGCTACCATGTTCAAAGATTATTCAACTGTTCTATAGATCAAAGAATTAAAGAAGCTGTGATTTCCCCAATAACAAAATAAGATGTCATGAGAATCCTTTTTATTTTGCATCCTTCAAAGTCACCAGGGCTAGATGGCTTCTTTACATTGTTCTTCTAAATGACATGGGATATCCTAGGTAAGCTCTTTACTAAAACAACCTGAATTCTTTGCATCTTATAAAATGCTGTAGGAATTAAACCACATGTATATCTATTTAGTCCCCATGAAGCATAACCCTCGAGGAATGGAAGATTTTAGACCAATATCATGATGCAACATTACATATAAAGTGATTGTGAAGTTCCTAGCTGAAAGATTGAGAAATGTTATCAGTGGAATCATCAACTCAGCCTAATGTGCTTTCATTCTAGATAGGAATATTAGAGACAACATATTGCTTTTACAAGAACTGTTAAAGGAGTATAATTCAGGTAAAAAAAGCTGCCTATTGAAAGTTGATTTTTACAAAGCCTTTGATACAGTTAGCTGGGGGGTTTATTAGATTATGTCTTGAAGCAATCCAACTACGGATTGGATCCCCTCTCCATAAGCATATTGTTATAAGTTCTGAGAATGTTGCTAAGTGGTCTAGGTTAAAGCATAACACTGAAAAAAGCAACCTTTTTATAGCTTCAAATATAAGGAATCAAACAGAAATAATTGAGATTGTTAGGCTAAATATACATTCGACTCCATTTAGATATCTTGGAGTGCCAATCACAACTTTAAAGCCAAACCCCCACCCAAAGAACAAAGCTAGAGTGAATGCATGGAAAATTTGATTTCTTTCTTATGCTGGCAGATTAACTCTCATCATTTCTATACTTAGCAGTCTACATTTATATTGGACTGCACATATTGTATTACTAAGAAAAGTTACAAAGGAGTTTGATAGATTAATGAAAGCATACCTCTAGGCAGGCAAAATTAGAAATACTAACAATGCAAGGATAAAATGGAGTGAAGTTGTTATCCCAAAGAAGCATAGAGGGCTTGGGATCATTTCTATCTCAAGTATGAAAAAAGTACTAATGTGTAAAAGATTAGATTATACAATGACCATAAAGTACTTTGGATTAAATGGATTCATGAATATCACCTCAAAAACATGAATTTTTGACATCTTTCTTATACAATAGAAGTCTTATGGATTTTAATCAACTAATGAAGATGAGAGAAATGGTTTATCTCTGGATAAAGGACAAGATTGGAAATGGAGAAAAAACTTGGGTTTGGTTTGATAGTTGGTTAGAAACAAGCCCCATCATACATAGCCCAGAGATTAACCATTAAAGCAATAGAATCCCACTGAACCTTAAAGTTTCCTTATTAATTTGCAATGGTGAATGGAGTGGAAATTTTGGAGGCTCTACCACTGTATTAGAACACTTTCCTCAACTAAATGATGTAGAACAGGAAGATGAAATCACCTAGACCCTTAACCCGACTAGGGTATTCTCAAATCAATCCTACTATAGAATGCTTATCAACAGATCTTTTGGCAACCCCCTGGTATAGTGGAGAAATGTTTTAATTCTTAAAGCCTCTCTAATCACTTAGCTAGTGATTAGAAACAGGCTTAGGACTAAAATTCAGTGGTATGGAAACATTGATTCTACTAGTGTATTATGTAAGATGGAAATGGAAGATCGGAACCATCTATATTTTTCTATGCAGTTTGTCTAAAGTTGTTTGGAGCAAGATCCTTCATATGATTACAAGAGACAATCTCACATATGAATGGGAGCAAACGCTGAGCTGGTCCATAAAATACAGAATACTAATCAAAACATCCTTCACCACACCCATTAACAATATTTGGAAGGAAAGAAATAACAGAACGTTCAAAAACATTAAAGTGGGAAAATATCAGCTAGCTGACTAGGTAATCAACTGGATTAGATTAGTTATTTTGGCTAACATTGCATAGGATGCACTCTCGATGGACATGAAGGAAAGTTGGAAACTTTAATCTGCTTGTAATATTGGTCTATAAATGTCATGTTTTGTAATGTTTTAATTCTTATGAACTTCCAACAATGTTGCAATTGAATTTAACCTTAATAACTCAGAACTTATTGTAATGTTGTATTAGCTTCGCTTATAGTTAATACAATTTATTCATTTTAAAAAAATCATATTAGAAAGTTAAATTTAATTTTAAAAAATATTATCTAAATTAGATATGACAGTAATTAGACTTAATCCAATTTTATATACAATTAACAATATTTTGGTTTAGTTTAACAAATCAATCTGCCATAGTTGAAATTAGTTAATTTTTAAATAGATATGTTAAAATTAAATTAAAATATTATTAATTTTATATTAATCTCTTTTTTTACTTTATCTATTTTACTAACTTATCTTTATTTTATTGATTTTCTATCAATTCATTTTTTGCTTTGATTTCTACTCATTCCTTTTCCATTTTCACAATTTAATCTCTATATTAAAAATCTTACCATTTTTGCAATTTAATCTCTATATTAAAAATCTTAAATTACCTTTTGATTAGCAAAACTTCTTAATTTTATTTTATCCAATACACCCCAGACTATAACATGTTTTCCTTTAAAATATGCTAAACAAGGAGACTTATATATAAACTATAAAAAAATTACCATTGTCTTAGCTGTGAATGGTATTTACAACGGGGTTACAGTTCTACTCAAAGTCCATTGTATTCTTCACCCTTTTTCAGCTAATAGTAACTAAAAAATAACAAAAGCATTAAAATAGTTATACAAGGAGGTAAATTTAATTAATTTTGCGGTTTCACTTTATGCTTTCCCCATCTAATACAAAAATTTGTCTATAAGAATCATTACCATTATCTTTTTATTTTGGACAAAACGACGTCATTTTGATAAAAACGGGCTAGGCCAAAAAGTGTTTTAGAAAAATTATTAGAAAGAATCTCATATTGGAGTCTCCATCCTTTATCCAATTTAATCTAGCTTTTTATTTGAGAATTGAATTGTTGAGTTTGAGAGCCTTTTGATACTCTTTTAAGCTTTGCACTTCTCTCAATCTAAAACTTGCATTTTGAGGTGAGTTGTAGAAGTCTTCTTTAATTTGAATTAATTTCTCCTTAAGAGTTGTGAGATTTTGGTTTCGTTTGGTAGACAGCCAATCAGCTATTTTTTTAGCTGATTGGTTGTCTATGGCTGTTTGACTTTTTAAACAGCCATAACAATTGTTTGGTGGTCAGCTTTTCTAGTGACTATTAACATGCAAACAGCTAAAAGGAAAACGCTCCTATGTAGGAGCGTTTTCGTTAAGAAGCTAAATTTTTTACTATTAAATCTCAATTTTACCCTTTGTGTAGTTATATGTTAGAAATAAAATATGATCCTTAAATAAAAATAAAAATAAAAATAGTTGTATACTTTTTTAATAAATGATGAAACAGTACAGATAAACATGACTTTTTTAAATTTTAAATTCTTATAAGAATATTCAACAAAATACTAAAATATATAATATTCATACCCTTATAATTTTTTTAAAGTCATGTCTTCATAAGTCATTTTACACATAAACAACTAATATTAAACAGCTAATTTTACCAAACATCTCTAGCAAACAGCTAATACAATCCGCTGGTGGAATCAGCTAATAGAATCAGCTATTAGTTAACAGCTGATAGAATCAGCTAACAGCTATTGCAATCAGCTGATTGTCAAACAGGGCCTTTATGTTCTTCCAAGCGTGAGGTGGTGATGTGATAATACTGCAAACATATGGTAAGAGTTTTACTAAGTATTGATTGAGAGTTTTAATATTTTTCACCCTAAACACTTGAATATATTGAGTGAAATCTTGGTGAGGGTTTAAAAGTTTATGCTTTTGATGCGATTATTGATGTGATTACTATTAATATTGCTTGGAAAGTTAGTTTTAGGATAAAAATGGGCTGTGCTGGGCCGGGTGGGTCATAATTGTCATCTCTAGTAACTAAAGGCAACAACAGTTTATAATATTCTTAATAATACATAAGAACTCGTTCATTTATTTTTATTTCAATCATTAGTTCTCTTGCTTTAGACAAAGAGATAAGTCTAAGGAATAAAAAAGAATTTTTAACAACTATTAAACAATCTAACTAACCAAGATTTTTAACAACTATAAAAATCTTGGACTGGTTAACTTTTGTTTTCAACTTTTTAATTTAATTTACTTTAGTAACTTTTTTGTTAAAAATGATTAATTTAATTAATTAATCGATCAATTTTTATAAATTAATAAGTTCTTATAAGTTAAAATAAATCAAATAAGTTTCATTTAGCAATTTTTTAATTAAACTTTAACTTCGTTGATAAGTAAAGACATTGTCTTTTAATCATATTTCAAATTCTTCAAATTTATTTAATCTTTAATCAATTTTATGACATTCTAATACTAATTAAACTTTTTGAATCTTAAAATTATTGTCGTACCGATTTAACTTTTGGTATAATTTTTAAAATATTTATTTTTAATTTGTAAACATTCAATCTTTAGCCCTAACTTAATTCTCACCCAAGTCAACACGATTAAGCTTACTTGTACCCTAACATAAATGCATCTATTCGACGTGATTGTGAGGTTTCAATTTATTTGTGAAAATAAAAAGTATAAATAGGTTTCATCTATTCCAATGTTCCGATAAAAATTTGTTGCAAGAGTTAAAAAACACATAGAAAGTGAAATTATAAGCCCTTCCTTCAAATGTTGTGAAGATGAAAATTGAAGGCTGTGTCGTATTTATAAAATCTAAACGATATAAAACAAAAACTGTTAAATTTGATGTTACATAATGTTGGTCATATCTTCTAAAGAATGTCACGGATAAAGACTGGACGCACGCTGCAAAGAAGAAGAATGTTTATCCTTCCTCCTCTTTTTTCTTCTCGTTCTTTAATATATGCTTTCGTTCCTCCTCTCCTCTGCTTCTCTTTCTTTATCTATCCGGATTTCCTTCCCCTTCTACCACAGTTTGCCCCCAGCTTCTGATTCTTTGATAAACTTCACAATCAAAACCCTCGATTTCTGGTACTCTCTTTCTCACTCCCTCTTTCCTATGAAACTAAGTAGAATTTTGTTGATTGCACTTCTTCCGTTGTTTTGGATTTCTGTCATTATACAGACCCGCTCATCCATGTTTTGAAGTCGGATTACGACCTGGGTTTTAAATTAGAATGCAGAATTACATGACTGTCTTGGTCTTTAAAGACACAATTAACTTACATGGGTAACAACGGTTTGTGCTGTCGATATTCAATTGAAGAATCTCCCTACTTTGATTAATTGTTTCTTATCTTGTTTCTCTTCCCGATATATCAGGAGGGATGGTCTCCAAGTTTCTTTTTACGACAGCCAGTATACTTGTATGATATATTTTCCTGCTACGTCTCTTTCACCCGTCTTTCTTCTTCCTTCGAGGAGATGACGGATATCGACTTGTTGCTTGTTTTATTTGGAGAAGGAGAGGCTTTTCATGTTAGAAAAGCTGACGAATTTTGATACCAAGTCCAGTTTCATCTTTTTTTGTTCTTTACCGGAAAGTTGGTTAATCCATTGAGTCCGTTTAGCTAAGGCATATGTCCAAGTTGTCGGCGGGTTAGGAAGTGAATTTTGTCTTCGAATGGCTTTAGTTAACTAAAGTTGTCTTTAGGTCGGGTTTCTATTCTGTGACATAGGTAGTATGGTAGTAAGTTGCGCCTGTAATGCCATGAGATGAGATGGAATGTTGAGAATCATGCCTTTTTACATTGATTCATAGAACATGACACTTGATTACATTGCCATAAGCTTTTACCTTCTTGTTATAATCTCTTTTCTTTTGAGTTTGCTACCGGATCCCTGTTTTGACTTTTTCATTTTTCTTATAATAATATTAATAATAAGTTACCAAATACAGAAGTTGTCGCCTTTTGGTTAAACGTTCTTATAATTCATGTTGACTAAAGCTTGTGGTATTTTTAGCACAAGTCGTGCCTTAGGTAGCTGGTAGATATGGACTATATATCTCATGAGCTTGATCTTGATGGTTTTTATTGGAGAGTTGCACAAATTTGACCAAAAGCCAACGACACATTCTTTTCCACAAGGGGTTGGCTGGTCTGGTCTGGTAGTGTGCTACAAAGAACAGTCTTTGCTTAACCTAATTAGCCAATGCTAATACGTAAAAGAAATGTCAATCTGGTAGTTAATTTATTATATTTCAAACATCTCGAGCTTTTCTTTTTATTATGATTATCCTGCTTTCATGGCATGGGTTGTTGGATACCTTGAACCAAAACAATCATTACAAATAATGCAACTTGTAATTTGTACCTTGGCTATGCCACTTATAGCCGAGCCAAGTTGCACTCTTTCAGTTGTTTTTTATGATAGTGGAAGCTATATATTTAAAACTTTAACTAGCTTGTTGGTTAAAATGAAATAATATGGTTTGGCACATGGTTTCCAGGTCTATAAATACGGGCTCTGGAGAAGGACGCACGATGGCTATAGAGCAATATCTAGAAACTACACTTCATGAGCATGAGCTAGAAGATAAAGTTTCACCAGAGATGAGGAACTCGTCGTCTCAGTCACTTGGACATTCTAATAAAAGTTTCTCCAATGGTTTCGACTGCAATATTTGCTTGGACTGGGTTCAGGACCCAGTAGTCACACTCTGTGGTCATCTCTATTGTTGGTCCTGCATCTACAAATGGCTTCATTTCCACACTTGCTCTTCCACCCAAAACCTAGATAATTACAAGCGACAGCAACAATGCCCCGTGTGCAAAGCAGAGATTTCTCAAGCATCCCTAGTTCCAATATTTGGCCGTGGCCAAACCATAAAACCCTCCAAAAGCACAACTCCTGATCTGGGTCTAGTCATTCCAAGAAGACCTCTTGGTCTTGTTTCTGAACTCAATCTTCCAAGATTACCTTTTTCAGGTACTATCAGTCCTCGCTTAACACATCAAACTCGACATCATTCACAAATGTACCACTCGTCAGCCGGCAGTTATCGTGGTTCGTCAGAAGTGCTCAGGTCAAGCATGCTCAGTCCATCGATTGGGATGTTAGGTGACATGCTATATTCAAGGGTATTTTGTAACTCTGCGACCAATCTATACGCGTCTAGGAATTGGTCTCCTCCAGCCCGAGAAACTTCAAGAACGAGAAGGCTTGTACAGCAGGCAGATAGGTCTCTCAACAGAATAAGCTTTTTTCTGTTTTGTTGTGCGTTTCTGTGTTTACTACTCTTTTGAAATCATACTGTGTTTAGATGTTTATATTCAAAAACGAAAGATTAACCCTTGTAGATGGGTCGATCTTACGACATGATCAGTTGGATCAGGTGTATATATAAAATGTAAGTCGCATATATTACATATCCTATGCGAATAAAACTCAATTATGAAAAAGGAAAAGAAAAGATTGAAATAAATCCTCTCGTTTCCCGTACTTCT
>JANQBM010000009.1:3226933-3239142 GCA_025594535.1 Erythroxylum domingense
ACCTATAAAAAAAATCCACGTAAAAATTAGGGCGTGAACATAGGGCAAGAGTTGCTTCGCCAAACCAATAAAACCAAAATTTTCTCTTTCTCTTTATTATTATTATGATTATTTTTAATTATCATTAATCAAATTTTCATAACCATTCATTAGAGTAAACAAATCATTCGTTATAATTTTAAATAAGCTAAAAAATGAACACGTGTCATTCACCCTTCCTCTTGTATATCATCTGGGAACTAACAACTTTATTGTCTATTAATTGTTCTATTAACTTTTATGACTATATTTGTTAATGCACTAGAGCTAAAAAAACGTCTTCTTTTCCTTCATTAGTAAAATCAACAAATTCAAGCAATCCTGTAGAAATATCTCTATCTTCACCATCATAACCTAACCTAAACATTTAATCAGCTTCCCCTTTATGTATGATTAGCACTTTATTTTCAATTATCACTTCATCTAACATAGAAACTTCATTCATGATGAGCTCTTTATCTGAAATTCTCACTTTATCTACCCTTGCAATATTATCAAGTATTATAAATTTATACATTATTGTCAAAGGTATATGATGTGTATAAAATATGAAAAGAATTTCTCAAGTATTTTGTTTTATTTTAATACTAAATTACCTTGTTTTACCTAGGCTTTATATCTTTTCACATGCTTGCGTAAACTAAACCTTAGGATGATATTATTTAAGAATAAGAGGAAATTCCAAAAAAACATTAATAAGTTTGTAATTATTTGAGAAACATGATTTAGCCTATGTCATGTGCCCATTCGTGTCCTAAAATAATCAAATATAGCAAGTGATGTGGTTTGAGCCACAGTCGTGTAGGAGATTGTCAGAAAGTTAAATAAGAAATAGTACAATCCATGGTTTAGAAAGATGGTTGTACTAAAAGCTAAGTATTTATCTTGAAGAAATAAGTAAATCCATGGTTTGGAGTAACAATTGTGTTCTATAATATAAAGAAACTATTAAATCTGTTGAGCAAGTTTTAATCTTATAAAACCCTCAATATTTCACAAGCAAGTGGGTCGTAGTGTAGTGTATGAGGTGTTGATCCCACGAGGAATTAGTGAATTAATCGAATCCTAATTTATTTGAGGCCTAAAATTGTATTTAAAATGAAAATAAAAATGAGCAGAAATTTAAGCAATTGAAAATGGATAAATTGAAAATTGGAATTCTAAATTAATGCAAGGAAATCAATATTGAATACAATCAATTGACAAATTGACAAATCGAAAATCACACAAGGAGATTAACCAATTATGAGAAAGGGGGATTTATCTTATCATCTAATGCTAACTTGATCACTCTAGAGCAAATTCGGTATTGGTCCTAGAATTTTGAAAGGTGGATCACTTTCTCTCGAGTTATTATTAGTTAACCCTAGATCATAAACCCTAATTGAATTGAATTACTGAAATTGCAATGTCTCAATTAACAAAAATAGCCCACAACCTAATTAGACCTTAAGCATTCTAATAGACAATCGGGTCCTTACACAAGATCTCTCTTTGTATAAATTACCAATTTGATTGTTTGTGTGATCTATTAGATTGTTTAACTCTCATTACCCAACCTAATCATTTTTTGTCAGTTTTCTCTCTTGATTTATTACCGAAGCATGCAAATATGACAAACGTTCACAATAGTCAACACATTAACATTAAAAGCAATCAAATTAACATTTGTTCAAGAACAAATCCTTAAAAGAGTTTTGAAGATCCTTAGCATCTTGTTTAATATCCTCAAACCCAAAGCATACATCAAGATGAAATGAATAATAAGAGCAAATAGAAAATAACTTAAGATGGCTAGATTGGAGTGGCTAAACATTAGCTGGTTAAAACTTCCCTTCTCGTCTCACCTTCTCTCCCTTTCTTTTGTGTTCTTTATCAAGATGGCAAATGGAGGCTCACCTTTAGGGTTTCTTTCATTTCCTTTTATATTTTTTTCCATTTAGGGTAAAAAATAGGTTTTGACCAAGCCAAATGTCCAAAATAACCCTAAAAAAATTAAAGTTCAGAAGCAGTCCTCAGGTTTGTTATCAGGCCTGTCATCGCGGCTCTTAAAAATAAGGTTATATGATGATCATGGAAATTAGCTTCTATCGTGGCCATGTCTGAGTTGCTTCTGTCACTATCGTGACTAGAATGTCATGATTGTGACCCTAAGTCTTCCTCCAAGCTTTCTCCAATTCTTCTCTTTTCTTCAATTTCCTATTTCCATACACTCAAACACATACTGCACAACTTTTGAAACATAAAATTAAGATCCAAATCACGCTCAAAACCACACAAACACTTAGAATATAAACAAATGCTAATAATAAGATAATTTTAAGCCTATATATATGATAATCATCTAAGAAATACTCAAAAGCACACTTAAACATCTATCAAAACATAATATAATTTACACCTATCAATATCCCCACACTTAAAATTTGCTTGTCCTCAAACAAAAACAAAAGGAAAACACAAACTCAAACTTAAACTCAAACTCAAACTTAAACTCATACAAACCATCAATAACATATACATTCATGCAATATGCACTAATGATACAATGGCTTCTAACTTGATGAAACCAATTTAACCTAAAAAATCAATCATTCAAGTTATTCCAAATATTAACCTATGCAATTTATGACTAAGCACTTTGGATTAAATATATGTACTAAAGCCATTGACATCATATTCATTCACATAAAGTTCTTGTATGCAGACATTGATAATTAGTAATCAACCAAAATTACAATTATCACTAAGTATCACTTAATGAAAACTTTTACTATTTTCAAAGATCAGTAGGATTTATTTATCAAAACACCACTTTTTTTAATTTTCTTTAACGTTAACCTAGTCTTTTGATGCAAACGTAAACATCTTGTCATGAATGTCCCCCTGTTACTCAACTAGGCCACATTTTATTAATTAGCTTGGTTAGAATATCATTATAGTCTTTTAACGCGACGACAAACATTTTGTTATGAGTACCCTCGATTACTCACCTATATCACATTCTTAACTAGCTACTAGCTCTATTTATAACCTAATATTTCTTTCAAAAGGGCCACCGGAATAATTATTCATTTAATAGACATACATAATTTTTTTCATTTCACAACGCCTACCTCATTTCTCTTAGTCAATCATCCTCATGAAAGACTACTAATGGTACTAACATATTCGATTGATTTATAATTATAAATGCATGTAAAAAATTTCCTAAGATGAACAAACTAACATTTTATCCTAATTAACATGCATGTTTAACCAAAGATACTTAAAACATAAAATGCATAAGCTAATATGCCTTTACAAATTCAATGACTATGTCAAAGCTAAACTACTTCCATCAAGTTATTGCCATTTACATAGTCACACAATTCATACATATGCAACATATGTTCACACCATGTCAACCTAATCAAAAATTAAGAATATGGTATGCAAAATTCACACTCATGACATGCTAATGCAAAATCCTCTCTACACTTGGACAACATATTGTCCTTAATGTGAGAAAAACAAAACAACAAAAAAATGACAAAAAAAGTAAAAGGAAATGTTAGAGAAAAAACTAGGTGATTGTAGTGTGTCGTAATGCTACGTCAAAATAAACTAGACTTATTATTGTAGTAGTGGTGAGTTTAAGTCGATCCTATAGAGAGTGTTTGGTCAGATTTTAAAATAAAATCAATTGGTGTTTAGGTTTTGGTGGTTTTGGTTCAGTTTTAAATTAGAAAATAAAACTAAACTAAATAAGAAAAGTAAATTGAAGAAAACATGTAAAAATGATGAAAGTGGTGAATTTGTCAGGAATCTAATTCTTTGGTTTAATCTTGTCCTAAGCCCTAATAAAACACATTTCATCGAATTGTTGTTCTTTCAACTCTCATTGAACCATTAATTGTAAGTTAATGATATGATAAATTAACCTGAGTTTTCTCTTAGGTCATATTTAATCAAGATCCTATCAACTGAATAACTTAGGATATGATCTCTAGATTCAATTAGGTAGTCGCAATAGGAATTAGGAAAAAGTATTAATCAAGGCAACAACCATATATGGTAGGGCCATTTAACCTAGGTTATGTTATCCCTAATGATTACGAACAATTAGTCGCTACAAATGAAATTCAATATAACAATTACGAATTAAATTGAATATTCTAGTAATAGTTTTGTAATAAAACAATTCAGTGAACACATTCTAATAATCTTTTCACATACCCAAATCCTTACATATAGGATATCACAATCAATTCTTAAAGAAAGAAAGAAACAATAAATAAAAAGAATAAATGCTTAACTGGGTTGTTGATGTCGATGTTACCTTTGAACTAGCATTAGGATGTTACCCCTCTATGGGTCTCTCCATATAAGAGAGCTTCATTGCCCTCCTCTCTTTTGTCTTCTGAGAGCTCCCCCACCGAAAACACCTAAAACTTTTCATCAATTTTTTTGTCCCAAAAATGAAGTATTTATAGGAAAAAGTAGGGTTCGTGGTGAGGTGTTAATGTGTCATGGTGGTGTATAGGGCTATCATAGTTGTGATTGTGTCATACCTATGACTTAACATTGCATGATCGTAAGAGTGGTTTCACACCCATGTAATGTCTTATGACTATGACATTTCCTAGTCTAGCCGCGAGACATGCTCCATACTCCATTCTTTTATTTTATTCTCCAAGTGTAGCTGTCCTGTTGTGAGAAGCATTGACTATTACATAGGTGTTGGCTATTGAGAAGCATCGTGAGTAGCATGCATGGGAGCTGGTGTAAGAAGCATTCATGGGTTAGATGAGAAGGTCACCATGAGAAACATTGTCCAAATGTAAGCCGTGAGTAGCCTTTTCCGGCCCCCTCTTCACGTCACACACAATTCTTCTTTATTTGAGGAATGGCAACTAGTCCTATGTAGTCCTATGCATAGCCCTCACACATGTGCTATCCACCAAGATTTTTTAGGGATGATACCTATCCAAACTTTGTCCTCTTGCCAACCATCCCACGTTGTATGGCTGTGAAATTTTCTGGATGGTCATGAGCTATGTTGCTTCATGATCTTATTATTTTCTTGTTCAATCTTTCTCATTCTTGCTCTATGAAGACAACTGGATTTTCTTGTTCAATCTTTCTCATTCTTGCTCTATGAATCTTTAAAAAACGGCCCAAATGTAATGTTTTTGATTCACTTTAACTCCTTTGGTTTCGAAGTGTTCCTAAAACCACCTATGAGTTAAAATGAGTATCTTAAACAATTTCATGTCAATAATCGCTAAGTGTTATGGAATAAATTTATAATCAATTAAGCACATATCACTAGGAGATTGAGGTGGTGATGGTATTGGTGACGATGTTGGTGACAAAATATGGAGATACTTTTGACCATGAAATTCCAACAATTCTTTCCTTACAAAAAAAATAAAAATAAAAATAAATAAAATAAAACTTATCCTAATTATTGGGTTGCCTCTTAAATAACGCTTATTTAACATCATTAGCATAATATGCTCTTCCTTTCATACTCAACCTGGGTCAATTATAAGTGGCTTGCTTTAACCTGTGTCACTCAATTTTAGTTTAGTAGTTTGTAAATAGCTACATATTGCGAGATAATTAAAAGGAAAAAATTAATCAGTTCAAGAAAACTAGGTTCAATAATGACCTTTTAAGTAACACAATTTCAATAAAATAGGGAATAATAAAACTCCCTGAATCATTTATTGAATTCAATAGTTTGACTTTTAAAAAGTTTAATTATTCTATTTCTTTCTCAATCACCTACGCCTCCTCTTCTTCTTTCACTTCATAAATAGAGACTTTTGTATCTTCTTTAACCTCTATGTTCTGTATCCTCTGTTCTTCTTTCTCTTCTTGAGTAGAGACTTCCTTATATTCTTCCAACTTAATCTCCACTGTCATTTGTTCTTCTTCCTCTCGCCCCTTTAAAGATTCGAGTTTATTAATCCTAATGAAGGAGCTACCCTCCTTCAGATTCTTTGATACCTTATTCATATTGAATTTCACTTTTTTATCTCTAATCAGAAGGATGAGGTTGTCTTCATGGACATTTACCATAGCTTTTTCAGTGTTCAAAAATGGTATACCAAGAACTAACAAATAATTTTGATCCTCTTCAAAGTCTACCACGACAAAATCCACAGGAACGAAAAACTTATCCACTTTTACAACCTCCACTATGCTAAACAGTTTCTTTATCTACTGGTCTGCTAACTGAATATACGTAGATGTTAGATTCACATCTCTTAGCCCTAGTTTCCTAAAAATAGACAAAGGCATAAGGTTTATACTTAAGCCTAAGTCGTATAAACATTTTGAAATCTTTAAATTACCAGCTACATGGGGAATTGTAAAACTTCCTGGATTTGTCAACTATGAGGGCATATGGTTGGTAATTAAGGAGTTAGAGATTTCCTTCTTGGCTATCGTTTGATTAACATCCCAGTCCTTTTGGTAAATAATATGTCTTTAAGTAACTTTGCATACTTGGGCCTGCATTTCAACACTTCCATAAAAGATAAGTAAATTTTCCTTTCTTTATCTTTTCCACGAACTTTGCAAATGGTACATCTAATTTGTTCTTTTGAGGTCTTTGTGGGAATGGTATTTTCGATGTGTAAGGTGGAGGAGGAGTATAGGGAGGGTACTCATTCTTTTCTTCATCCTTTTTCTTATTCGCTTGGTCTTCTACAAGGTGGGTTTCAGCTTATCTTTCTGCAAGTTTTCTAACTTTTTCCCACTCCTAAATGTGATAGCTTTACATTGCTCTTTTATATTTACTTCCATGTTGCTCAGAAAGTTTTCCATACTTCTCTTACAAAATTCACTAGAAAGCTGGCCCATTTGAACCTCTAAGTTGTGAATAGAAGAGGCATGATCTTCCATTACTTACTCAAACTTCCTTTCTAGTCTCTTATGGGCCTCTTCTATGTTTATGAGCTTATCCATGATCTTGTTCAATTTAGAATCCCATGAATAGGACTCATCTTGCTGAAATCCTTATATGTCTTGATTTCCCATTTTAGTCCTTATTTTGTTAGAACAAAAGAAATCTGGGTGGTTTTACCACATCGGATTGTAGGTGTTCAAATAAGGATGATTACTTTCCTGAAAAATTTGTGCCTCATTAAAGTTCGATTGCACCATATTGTTGTTTTCCACTAAGAAGCAATCGACTGTGATATGACTCTCTCGTCCGTATAGTTCGCATCCTTACTGAATTGCTTTGAATGGATATAATAAGGCGATTGTCAGGTTGTTCAATTCCTTAGTGAAGTTATCAATTTTAACTTGCAATGTTGTCACTAAATCTACAACAATCATTCCTTTTGGATCTTGGAAGGTTGATTGCTATCTACTTTGTTTCAATATACAAAAATAGCTATAATTTGCCATCTCTCTAAACAAATCATGTGTCGCTTGCATTGGTGTTAATGAAATTCCTTGATGATAGGCATTAAACTTTAGCCTCATGAAGTCTGTAAGGGTACTTCACTCAATATGATGTATTTCATCCACTATTGTTCTTCCTATTTCTTCTTAGAGTTTAACTTATCGGGTTCCTTATTATTGCCTTATGATGTCCAAACTGATATGTCTTCTACTTTATGCCCAAACTCTCTTCTCTTTCTTCTTTTTCTTTTTTCTAATTTCGTGTGATTAGGTACCACAATCACAAGAAAGGGTAATAATTCCTTAAAACAAAAGAATTCACAAAGTCTTAAACTAATTCCCCGACAACGACGCCAAAAATTTGTTGAACAAGTTTTAATCTTAGAAAATCCTCAATAGTCCACAAGCATATGGGTTATAGTGTAGTATATGAGGTGTCGATTCCAAGAGGAATTGGTGAACTAATTGAGTCCTAATTTGTCTAAGGCCTAAAAGTGTAACTAAAATGAAAATAAAAATTACTAAAAAATTAATCAATTGAATATGGATATATTGAAATTTGAAATTCTAATTTAATGTAAGGAAATCAAAATTGAGCACAACCAATTGACAAATCAAAGATCACACAAGGAAGATTAACCAATTATGAGAAAGGGGGATATATTCTATCATCTAATGCTAACATGATCACTCTAGAGTTAATTCGATATCAGTCATAGAATTTCGAATGGTGGATTACTCTCTATCGAGTTATAATCATTTAACCCTAGATCATAAACCTTAATTGAATTGAATTACTTAAATTGCAATCTCTCAATTAACAAAAAGATCCCACAACCCAATTAGATCTTAAGTATTCTAATAGACAATAGGCTTAACGAGATCTCTCTTCATATAAATTACTGATTTGATTATTTATGTAATCTAGTAGATTGTTAATTCTCATTATCTAATGTAATCATTTTACTATCGATTTACTCTCTTGATTTATTATCGAAGCATTCAAATGCAATAAGAAATCATAATACACAACACATTAATGTCAAAAACAATCAAATTAACATTAATTTAAGAACAAATCCCTAAAAGAGTTTAGAACATTTGTAGCAATATATTCAACATCCTCAAACCCAAAGCTTACATCAAGATGAAATGAATAACAAGAAGAAGTAGAAAATAACTTGAGATGGTTGGGTTAGAGTGGTTGGACAACAGTTGGCTGAAACTCCCCTTCTCTTCTCTCCTTCTCTCCCTCTTCCTTATATTCTTTCTCAAGATGGCAAATAGAGGCTCACCTTTAGGGTTTCTTTCTTTTCCTTGTACATGCCTTTTCAAGATTGTGGCTTTTAAAAATGTTGTTTTGTCATAATCATAGCCTAGTTGCCATGATTGTGGCCCATGAAATTGGCTTTAATCACGATGGAGGCCATGTCTGAGTTGCTTCTGACCCTGAGTCTTCCACCAAGCTTTCTCCAGTTATTCTCTTTTCTTTAATTTCCTATTTCTATACACTCAAACACACATCACACACCTCTTGAAACATAAAATTAAGGTCCAAATCATGCTCAAAACCACACAAACACTTAGAATATAAACAAATACTAATAATAAAATAATTCTAAGCTTATATACATGATAATCTTCTAAGAAATACTCAAAAGCACACTTAAGCATCTATCAAAACATAGTATAATTTACACCTATCAAAGCCTTATATTATAGGCCATAAATGTGCCACATATTGTATTATAGATGGATTAAAATGTAATTAAGAGTGAAAACTCTAATTTTTATAGAACTTTATTTGCACTTTGAAGAAAACATATTTTATAAACATCGTTTTCTCTCTAAGAGATAGGGTCTATCATTAAAAGGCTTCTATAGTTCATGGGTGATTGATTTTAAGTTATTTTTCACTAAAGAATTAAGATCAAGTCATTATCTTAATGGATTAAGTTGTTGCTCATTCCTCTTTTGGTTTTTTGAAAACCTTGTGTTTTACTTTCTTCTTTTTTAAAACTAGAATGAGGCCCACACAGAGGAATTTATGGTGGACAATGCTAACTACGACAAGAATATACAAAGCTAGTGTATGGCATCTTAAATAGATCATATCGATTTGGTTGTTTCCCTTCTTTAGTTAATTGGTATCTCATAAATCTTTCTTTTCTATTAGATGGACTTGTGATTAATTTTGGATTATATTTGCACGTGGTTGATTCATTGCTCATTAGTTATTGGGATCAGTTTTCAGTCTTCATTAAACCATTGAAAGTTTGAGTTCTTTTTTTATATATAGTTTCAATATTTTGATTGTTCTTTTATTTAACTATCTAGTTATGTGTTTAGGAACTCTGTAGAAACCTAGTTGCTATTTATTTATACAAATTAGTCCCTACGATTGGCCATTAGTCAATTACATAATAAAGTGAGAGGCGACTAATATTGGTTCAATTTTTAGACCATCCAAATTTTAATTTGCTTGTAGTCATTTATACTTGTGATTTTCACATCCTTTTATTATAATGCCCATTTTTGGAATTTAATATCAATCCTTTCCTTTCTTAAGTAATCTTAAAGTTGTTTAGGGGTTTGTTGGGCTTGTCTTTTGTAGCTTATGTTAGGAATTAGGTTAGGAGTGGTGGCTTTGACGTTTGATTATAGAGTAAGGCCTAGTCTTTTAGTGAGTTTTGGGTCTAGGAGAAGAGAAGATGTTGACAGATAATATATAGATTCTTGGAACATCATAACCCTTATAGGGAAGTTACTAAAATTAATGTGGATTTTAGACAAATATAATATTAATGTAACGTGCATTTAGGAGACAAAGTGGATGAGGGTTAAAGAGAAAGAGAGTTAATGGTTCAAACTGTGGTATTCAGGGTGTTGGAAGTAATAAAATCGGGTAGGTATCTTGGTTGTCAAAGAACTCATATATCATATTGTGAGGGTAAAAAGGACTAATGATAAGATTCTTTCTTTAATAATTGGTGAACGATATTGTTTTCAATATAGTTTGTACTTACGCACCTTAAGTAAAGTTAGGCAAATAGTTTAAGCGTCAATTATAAGAAAAGATAGATGAGGTGATTAAGTAGATCCCCCATGACGAGAGAGTTATTCTAGGAGGAGAATTTAATAGTCATATAGGGGAAACCTCAGATAGATATTTATAACCTCATAAGGGTTTCAAGTACCGTGATAGGAATGATAGTAGGACTAATTTGTTAGATTTTACAATATCTTTTGAGTTAGTGATAGCAACTTATTTTTTAAGAAAAATAAAGAGCACCTACTAATTTTTAAGAGCAGAACCACAAAAACTTAAATTGACTGTTTCCTTATAAGGCGGACTGATTGACCTAGTTACAAAGAAGCATGGTGATACCTAATGGTTGCTTGTCAAATTAGCACAAATTGTTAGTTATGGATCTCATAATTAAGGTTTAAAGGAAGAAGAGAAGTCATTGGAGGTGTATTAGAGTCAAATGGTGGAATCTAAATGGGGATATGGTCGAACAACTTAAAGATAGAGTATCATATGAAGAAGAATAGAAATTAGAAAGAGATGCTAACTAGATGTGGGATAGAGTAATAACTTTTTTAAATAATAGAACTAAAGAGATCTTAGATGTTTCTAAAGGGCCTAGGGATAGTAAGATGGAGTCTTTGTGGTGTAATAAAGATGTATAAGAAAATTTTAAAATAAAAAAGGTTTCCTATAAAACTTTATTGGATAATACCACAAAGGTAGAAAAGATAGTTAATAAATAAAGTTACAAATTGGAAAAGAAAGAGGCAAAGATGATATTTTTAAAAGCTAAAAATAGAGTTTACAAGAAATTATACCAATGATTGGAATCTAATGATGGAGAAAATGATATATTTAAGTTAGCGAAACCTATGGAACAGAAAATGAGAGACTTAGATCATGTTCTTTATATAAAAGATGAAGCAGGGCAGGTGTTGTGACTAAAATGACGTTAAGAGAAGATGGTAGAGATACTTCTATGGCCTTTTTAATGAAGGCATAGAGGACAACATCTCTTTAGCTGATCTTAACACATTTGAGAGGAATCATAACTTTACTTGTTATCAGTATATTGCAAGGGAAAAAATTAAAAGAGCTTTAGATAAAGAGTGGAAGGGTAGTAGGGTCTTATGAGATACCCATAGAGATGCAGAAGAGCCTGGGTAAAGAGGGTCTTACTTGGCTAGCAAATCTTTTTAATATGATCCTTAGGTTTGCTAAAATACCAGATGAGTGGAAACTTAGTATGCTAATTCCTCTATATAAAAACAAAGAGGAAATCCAAAGTTGTAATAAACATAGAGGGCATCCAACCACTATGAAGTTATGATATAAGGTGATTGAGAAGAAAGTGAGAAAGGATAAACCTAAAGTGAGAAAGGATGAACCTATATCTAAGAACTAGTTTGGTTTCATGCCAAGAAGGTCCATTATAGAATTTTTTTCATCTCCTTAGGAGATTAATGGAATATTATAGTAAAAGACAATGCAACCTACATATGGTTTAGTAGAGATATGCATAAAGGTATAAAGAATAGAGTAAGGATGATAAAAGAAGATATAGTGTATTTTTCTACTGATATTGGGCTACAGCAAGGCTTCTTATTAAACCCCTTTTTATTTGTACTATTGATAGATGAGCCTACCAAGAATATACGAGTGGATGTGTCTTAATGTATGTTGTTTGCTAATGGAAGTTTTTAGTAAATGAAACAAAAGTGGATGTTAATGTCAA
>JANQBM010000009.1:3242847-3260582 GCA_025594535.1 Erythroxylum domingense
CTACTAGTAAGAGTCATGAAAGACTCACTTAATTGATGAGTTATTAATGAATAATTAGGTGGTGGACATGTAGGCAAATGACATGTGTCACTTGCCACATGTCACCCTCTCATTGGCTCTCTTCATTTTGTTCCCAAATCAATTTCAATTTCTCTCCAAAATTTCAATGGCTCAATTCAAAAATTCTTAATTTCATATGCCTAAGTTTCCAGTGCCATTGGACAGTCATTTTCTTTACCGGGAAACCCTTATTCTGTTGCTTGGCAGTTTTTTGGGTCCGAAAATGACTCCGAAAAATTCCCAAAATTTTTCTATAATTCTCTAAAATTCAGAAAACCCCAATGACCCTCTCCAACACAAATTTTACACACTCAAAATATATTTTTCAAAAATTTCCATTTATTCACAATTATACCGAAAAGATGTCATGAATGCATGTACAAACATTTTTCATGTGCAAAAATCACTGTTCACAAATGCTTGAGCATGAGCTGTATTTTCCTAATCTCTCCGATTAATCTCACGTGTACCAATTTCCATGATTCAACCTGTTGTATGGAAACAGGATGTTACAAGATATCTCTTATAAGACCCCCAACGTCTACATACAATGTGCATATATTGCACTAAGAACTACCATGGTCGTCATCTATCAAATCAGTGGCAGTCAATCAAATAGAACTATTCATTATACCAATTGGGTCACAAAAATTCCAACACAAATTGTATCGACCTTTCTGTCTTGGCTCTAACGCCTGATGAATTTGAAAAGTGTGTGTACCGGGTGAATTGATGTCCTTTCACTCATGCTCCATAGATAGTACACATCTATGATCCTGACAACTCCCCAGTTGTAACCTTGACCGCTTAGCATGTGACTCAGAATATTGTGGATATATCTAAGTGCAAGATGTCACAATGTTGAAGACTTTGACTTGATTTGGTTGTAGTCATCTTCTATATTGATCCTACTCCATAAGTGCTGAGGAGACAATCCATAAAAAAGGTTTATTCATAGTGAAAGGTACTCCGGTGTCCCCATATACTCCTAATCGTAAATACCTATTATGATGGAGAATTCTGTGTAGCTCATTTGGTACATTTCTCCCATCATTCGAAACCAGACTATGTTCAGATGATCCTCGTCGTTGCAACCTCTCCACGAAGAAGGTGGAGCTTTAGTTTAAGCTCTCAATAAGAAGGTTCCATAATGTCAAAGAACTTAAACCATATGCCAATGTCAACTAGATCATGAATTTGTTGGGCTAAGCAAACTTACTCCAATGCCTCCCAATCAATGTATCTGCTCCCGCTAAACTTTTTGTCCTTTAACTGCTATTAATGTTCCTCCTAGGCCTCAACATTGAATAGTAACATCCACAGTCGCTCTAGAGGCTAGGCTATAGTGGAAGATTCTTCTCCTCGTTGTCTCTTTCTAGGGGTCTCCTTTCTATGTCGTGATCTTGTCATTGTGCCTACGACTTTCAATAAGTGTGAGAAGATTCAAAAATAATTTATAGAAATACGTTCCCCATACTTAAAATCGATTATGCTCACTAAATTATTAACTGCGAAAACAAACTAACAATGAAAAACTAATATATAGAAATAGTTAATAAATTAATACACTTAAATAAATAATAAACAAATTTAATTAAAAAAAACTACTAGCAAACTAATTAATCTCAAAACTAAAATTAGAAATTGTGTAATTAAAAAATTAAACCAATGTAATTGTTAATTTACCATTCTAACCCTAAATTTGAAATTAACCCTCATTTATGATTACACAAAATGGACAAAATTAACATTAAATTCATGCAATTAAAAACAAGCTCAATTTTAATTAATGTTGAAAACAACTAATTAACCTAATTCAGTGCCAAAAAATCACAATTAAACACTTAGTGAGCAAAAATCGCAAGTTTACACAATTGAAGTTGAATTTTCACCCAATTTTGTACAAATAGTCAAATTAAGTCAAAAAATAAATTCAGTATTAAAAATAATCAACTATCAAACCATAATTAAACAATAAATCACAAAAATATGCAATAACACTCAATTTATCAATTCAGAAATTTTTTAGCAAACTTCACTAAAATAAAGCAAAACATCCAATTAAACAGGTATAAACAAGTGAAATTGAAAGACTTACTTGTGTGTCGTGAGATTGGTTGAAAATGCAAAATTTGGGTTGGAGAATGTTAGGGTGACGGCAGCAATGAGAAAGGAATGAGAGACAGTGAAAAATATAAGAGACTTAGGGTTTTTAAAGGTGTATCAAGAGATTACATGATCTGATGCATAACTATATATCAAACCTCCACTAAATTCGCAAGTTGGTCGATTCGAACCTCCAACTTGTGTAGGGATGTGTCCATTTACTGATGTTTAAATTCCACGATTAACTCATCCATACTAGGCTTTTTCGGTTGTAATACTTGCTATTTGAATCCAAGTGGAGGATTGTTTCTTGCATGTCCCTAATTTTCCTATGAAAATTTGAGGTATTTCCTCCATTTAGGATTGTAGGTATTGCTATATGGATTATTTTGGGGTCTAAAAGCAGTCCCCAAATAATCCACATGCTCAGGCTAAATTGATTGACCCTCTTGTCTTTAGAGATCTAGCCTGCACACATCATACTGCATCAATCTTCCTTCTGGAGCCATTGTCAGTCTGTCTATCTTCTTGTTCAAGGTCTCCACTTGGCTTGCTAACTACACCACTGCATCTACTTCGTATACTCCCATTAGCCTATTGGTTTATGCCCTAGTTGAGCACCATTGGTAGTTATTCATGGTGATATCCTCTATTAAGTCCTAGGCTGCTTTTGATGTTTTGTTGTTTAGCCTCCCTCTAGCTGCTGCATCTATAAATTGCCTTATGCTTTAACTCAACCCATTATTGAAGGTTTGGATTTGCATCCCTAAGGGTAGTCCGCGATGTGGGCATCATCTAAGCATCTTCTTAAATCTCTCCTATGTGTCATATAGATATTTGCCTTCAACTTGGGAGTATGAGGAGATGTTGTTACTTAACTTCACAGTCATAATAGGTGGAAAGTACTTTAGTAAAAACTCTTTCGCCACTTGTTCCCGTATACTTGGTGAAGAATGTGGCATGGAATTTAACCACTACTTAGCCTTTCATCTTAGAGAGAATGGGAATAGATGTAGTCTGATGAGATCATCATTAGCTCCATTTATCTAAAAGCATTGTAGATCTCTAGAAATTTAAAGATGTGTTATCTATCAAATTGGATTGACTGTTGCACCATCTGGATGATGCTCGATTTGGTCTCAAAGTTGTTCGACTGGATAGTTGGCCTCACAATGCTGGATTCTACATCAATTAAGTCTGGCCTAGCATAGTCGAACATGGTACACTGTTGGTCCACCATATTTTATGATCCTTCCTTGTCTACGTGACCTTCCAAACCTTCTATGCAACAATCTAGTTCAAACTCCTATAGTTGTGTTCTATGAAGATTCTTGTGCCCTATCTTTCAATTTTTAGATCTGCATCTATTAAGCTCTCTATTGTGCTCTAGTTCATAAACTGGCTAGCAGTCTAATTTTAAAAATAAAGAAAATAAAAATAAAAATTAAATAAATCAAATAATGTAAAATAAAAACAAGAATGAAGAAGAATAAAATAATGAATAAAATAATATAATGTGGAACATTAGAGCCACTGGGCATATAAAGGAGCTAAGGTCTTATCAAAGATCCAAGGATATATTTAGGCAAATTTTCTTAATTATGATGATAACTAAGATAAAAGTTGTAAGATTTAAGTAAGTGTTCACTATAGAAAATCTTAAAGAATTCTCTCATTAAGCTATTGTCCCAACAGTAGCCTGACCGTCATATGGTGATGTGGTATAATATATTTAAACGATTGTCTTAGTCCATATGGGAAATTGTTAGTTTATGTCCTACAGCCAGTTGGTTAGTTGTAGGTAAGTGACAAAATAATTGAAAGACATTTTTTATCTTGTACATATTTATATGTATATAATAAAGTCTATAGGATAATTAAACATTGCAAATGAAATTATGATTAGATTATAATTATGAGATTTATGTTGCATTTATATATAATCCCTAAATGTTCCTAGTTATTATTCTATTAAGACTGGATATTAAAACGTAAAAAGACTATCAAACATTTCGTTTTTCCTTATGAAGGAAGTATCCAATCTTATAGACTAAAGTATGGAAATGCTAAACAAACATATGGGTGTTTGCTAGAGAACAAGTTCATTGAATTGATATGAAGGTAGTTAAGTGATCAAGATATGATTCATCACCCTAAAGTAATTACGGAGAATGTTTTGTTGTTCTCGATTAATATTGATTTCGGAAATTGTTATTTAAGGTGAAATGACATTTTATAGATAGTTTACAAATATCATTATTTGAATTAATAGCTAATAGAGGAAAACTATATGATTAGACTCAAAATAAAGTAGGCATAAATTTCATGCTCTATGTCTAATTGAAACATTATATTATAAAAAGGTTAGTCGAATCCACTTTGGCGTTCATAAATTTTTAGGTGGTCATAATGTATTGTTAGATGTCAATCTTGATCTCAAGTCTGACCCTAGGCAACGACATAAATAGCACCTGTCCAGGGCCCACTCTGTTGCCTCATTTTGTTCTTTACGAGGGCTCACTCTTGATACTTATAAAGACCAAAATGAGGCAAAATATAATCCTTTTTTTACTTTATTCAGGGCCTATAAAAGATTAAGAACGGGTCTACTTGATCTATGGATATAACTTCTTTAATTAAAGAATTAAAGATAAATTAAAGTGTCTAATTTATTTAATCAAGAATATGATTTAGGGTTATAATATTTATCCATTGTCAATATATTTAAAACTAATATATATCTCACATAAAGAACGAGTTAAAGAAACCAAAGATATTTTAATCAAGTTGGATTTTATTTTAAATTTTGAAAAACTTTATGAGTAAACATGAGATATTTAATAAGTAAGGATCAATATGAAATATTAGATCTTATTTAATAATTAGTATTTAATTGTTTTTTAATTAAAATTTAATTGAAATTAAAATTTAATTTCAATTAAATTAGTAAAATGCCAAAAACTTATTATAATACTTTTATGACTACGATGGTTGAAATAGACACCAATTGCATGCAGCCTTCTATTTATATTTTTACAAAAAGATTATTTCTATTATTCGAAACTTTGACCTTCCAATCACAAAGGAGTAATATTTTTTGTTACTCCATAGCTTGCCCTCAAGTTTCACAATAAACTATAAATTTATTTGTTATTTATTTTATAAAATTAAAGTAGTTTTATTTTTTAAAAAATTTAAAATACGATTGAAATTAAATATTGCCCTGATTGTTTTGAATCTTGTCAGACTGCATAGACGACAGACCTAGGTGAGCAGACTATTAGGGCGTCAGAGGACTCTGCGTACATAAGTGCATTGATTAGGATTTGTTGTATCAGCTTTCCGAGGTCAGCATCTAACTTGGCTGGTACTGGTGGGAGAAGAAATAATAACTTAAACCTCGGATACATTGACAAATGATTAATTTATTAAAGAAATGAACTGATCAAAGTTGTTCCATTTAAAAATAAAATAAATTATGTATTGCAAATATTTTTTTGATGGTCCCATTTGGTCAATTTTTATCACCAAAATAATATTACGAGGACAGCTACGTAATCAAATAAATGACAGTCCAATAATAGCTGAGTAGTATGATGACCTGTAAATCTTACTTTACTACCAAGTATTTCTCAATGCTAGAACACGAAATATCGCACTCATGCCTTTCGTTTAATAACAAACATTAAAAAACAGAATAACCACCACCGCAAGTCCAAGCCTTTGGCTATCAACTCCAGTACAAAACTTGACCCAACCGTTGCATTTTTTTAGCTTACATAAAGTCGTAACCCTTCATTAACTTCTATTATAACTATAAGAGACCCCCCCCAAAAAAAAAAAAGCTCCCTATTATATTGTCGTAGCAATCCAAATCAGAGATGAGGATGAATTAGCGCCTCCGAAGACACGAGGATGATCATCTGTGAGCCGTAATCAGAGTTTCAATAAACCTCAACCCATCAAATTTAGGAGCAAATTTATCTGCAGAAGATGACGTCTTATGGTCTATGTTTGAGCCCTACAAGAATGAAATGTACATGTGTTGGGTTACACAATTAGTAATCAATCACCAAGACTAAAAAATTGTAGCGAAAAGATTGTGGGTAATAAAACCAAAACATGGGCTACACATAGCTTGTAAAATTCAAAGATGAAGCGAGAAGTAGTAAAGAGTTGTGAAAGTTAGGAAAGGGGGATTTAAGTTGAGACTCATAAACAGTGAAGACCAAGATAACAACCAGAAAATAAAAGTACAAGTAAATCGTAACAAAAACTGGCTTCAAAATATTTTGAGAGAGACCCACAAGAGAGTTGTTCAAGGGCTACCTCGCGAGAAAGCTGGAGACTTGAATTAGCCATTAAGCTGGTGTTGTTCGAAGACGAAGAAGAAGAAGAAACAGAGATGGCAGTGAATGAAGCAGCAGCAACGGAAGCAGCAAAAGCGCCAGATTTCTTCATAATCGTGATGATATGGGAGATGCAAAAGTTCCAAGAATCTTGTAAAAGAAGTCAGATGAGCCTCAACTATCGCGTGTTCTCTTGCAGACAAACCAAAATGACAAAGAGAGAGGGGGGAAGAGAGAGAGCGTAGGCTTTTGTTGAATAATATGGGAAAGGTTAAGCCTGTGGCTGTGACTCAGGCTGAGAGGGAGAGGCTGATATATATAAATGGTAGGAGTAAAGAGAGAGAGAGAAAGGATCTTTGATATTATTGGTCGGAACAGCTTACCTCATTTATGCGGCAACTATTCCCATGCTTCCCTCTTCAAATTACGGTCTTAGGCTTTGAATTTCATATTTATAAATATAAAATTCTCTATTTGATTAAAAAAACAGTTAATAAAATATAATTGGGAATTTTATGTTCGATCATTCAATTTTATGGAATAAAAGGAGAAGGGCGATATGGGAAAAGAAGGAGTTTGCTTCTAGAATCACAAAAGCATTAAATAAGGATGGAAGAGCTAATAGCGGTATTAAGAAAAGATATGAGCTTTAGGAAATGATATTTTTCGCGGCACGTCGATGCTGATGTTTTCGAGATGTCTTGATTGGTAGTTACCAGTTAGTCCTCCTGATTGGCCGATCTTTTTAAGTGACTGTCAATTGTTGTTTCACACATGTATGGATCAGATGGTACCACGCGAATTCCTCCTATTCCACATGGATTATTTTGTTTATTTTTACCTATTTAATTAAAAATAGTAACTATTTTATTGAAAACAGTGTTTATCTCTTTTACCGTAAATCATATCCTTAAAGTTTTTAACCTTAGATTCACCGAGTTTAAAGCCTAAAAATTGTTTTAAATCAGCGTATTTGGACATACTTCCTAGCTAGGGATAGCTCGGTTCGGCCTGATTATAAGTTAATCCGGACCATCTTATATTTATAAAAAAAGTCAAAATGATATTGTTTTGTCAAAAAATTGATCTGTGACCTGGTCAACTCAGATCAAAATTAAGAGTCGGACCAAAATTAACATCTCTATTCCTACCACACTATTCATTTTATATCAAATTAAATTGGAAAAAGCTTATTTATATGTATATTTATTATATATATTAATATTATCAGTAAAAAAATAAAAAGAGTTATTCTAACATATTTAAATAAAAATTATAGTTATATATAAGAATCTTTTAATCATTCTATTTCATTCAAGATTAAGTATAAATATAATTATTTTTTATTTTTATAACTCCTTATTTTAGATCCTATTTTTTTAACTTCAATGAGTTTCTATTTAATCAAGAAATGGGTTTGATCAATATAATAATAATTTTTATATGATTTTGCATTGTAACATATAATAAATGTTTAGACAAATCAAATTAAAATAATTATTGGAAGTTGGAATTATGCTTATTTGAGAGGCCTAATCAAGATTCTAAAACTCCACTTTGGACATACATTTTATACATGACATTAGATAGATACTATCTTTCTGGAATAAGATTTCAATTTCAAGATATCTTGTTAGTGAAATGGTAAACACTAGATATTTGAATAAGTATGGAGGTTCAAATCATGTTAATGTAATACTATTGAGAATGATATTTTCTATCTACTAAATTGAAAGTTACTTTTAAAATCTTTATGCTACAATCATCCCTAAATATATGCTCCACCATAATTGCACGAGCTTAAGTTAACACAATAGATATCTTTAATAAGATTCTCCTTATATCTTAACAAATGATATTCATTTTATTTACTTTATAAGATTCTCCTTATATCTTAACAATAACCATCATTTTATTTAAGTATCTACTTTATATTTTCTAACGAACTACATATTTCATTTATAAAAATTCTTTAAATATTGAATAATAACTTTAGGATTTCCTTATTTGAAGTTTTTTATTTAAACAATTCAAATCATCCATACAAAAATTTTAATCTAATAGTTCAATTCTTTCATATTATATTATCATATTGTTTTCTTTAAAGGAAAGAAGGAATGAATTAATAAATAAAGAAGTTTATATCCTTAAAGGAGTTTCATGGGATTAACCATCAACACTAAGGAACACACAGGATACACCTAAAACACAAAATATCACAATGAATATGTAGGTAGCACATGACTTAGAGATTTAAGGAGAGTAGTATAGTGGAGCTATAATCTGTTGCAAGGTTTCTCAGTAAAATAATTTCTCGGATCCCATTTATAACTTCAGTGATAAATGCACCTATAGTTTTGCATTTGGATAAAAACTTTCTTGCATTCCTTTCTTTCCATATTGTTTGCACTCATAATCCCATAGCCAGTAAGTAGATCAATTTGTCAATCATAAGAATAGAAGCTTAAGTGACTAGCCAATGAATAATGATGGAGATAGAATTATCAGAACCAATCCATGAGCATTTTAGCTTCACATGTTCCCAAATAAACTTAGAAATTGAACATATGAAGAATATATGATCTCTGGTTTCATCTTGTGTAGAACATAGAGAACAGCTTCTGTTGATGACAAGGAGTAGTATTAAGTCGATTCTTGACAATAAGCCCTAGAAGGAAAGATACCTTTGGAGGAAGAATATTGTGCCAAACAATTATGCTCTAGTTTACTTTTGGATTCCTGAATTTGAGCAAATCTATAGTAATCTTGTTTGATAGTTTACAAGTTGGAAGGTCTGTTAAAAGGTGTCTACAGTGGATGAATTTGGGAAATATTGTGTTTGCAGCTACTTAAGAGGAGCATGGAGTCTCCAGAAGTTACCATTAATGAATGAACATAGTTTAGTTCTTGCAAGAGAAAACAAAGTTACTAATATGGTTTATATATGCTAGTAACTTTGGGCTTCAAAGGAAGGATTTATGGAATAACTCGATCCATTTCAGCAATAACAATGACAAACCATGAATGTTATATGGTAATTTCAATTCAATCATAAACAGGTTTGAAGTTCAAGGTAATTGCAATCTCAGAAACTTCTTGGATGATGTTCGAGAATGTGTTGAAAAGCTAGCAGTAACTGATTTGAAACAAATTGGGCACCAATTCTCTTGGTCCAACAAGTAAATTAAACTCTACTTGGTTTGTAAGGAAGAAATTAAATTGAGCTCTTGTTAATGCTAATTGGTTAGCTCATTTCCCTAACAACATTGCATATTTCAGAGATCATTTGTTCTCTTATCACACTCCCATCATCATTAAAGCGTTATTTCATAAGGGTACAAGGTTTTTTTCCTTTTAGATTTAATAACTTTCTGATTAATGAATCAAGTTTCTTGGATGCTTGCAGAAAGAGACCTGATGTTATTCATAAGGGCACTAAACAATTTGTTTGTGTTCAAAAGCTAAAGAGTATCAAAAAGGAACCCAAGCTTCTCAATTCTTCAAGAGGATCCAGTGATCATGCTTTAATGAAGTCCATAAATGAGCTTGCTGATGTCTAGAAACTTTGTGCAATCTCTCCACAAGACCCAATTCTACTTTCCAATGAAAAAATAGCTCTATCTCTTTACATGCGATCAATCAGCAATCATTCCTCCTTCTCCAGCAAAGAATAAGAGTCAGTTGGCTCAAAGATGGTACAACTGTACCAAATATTTGTCATCATCATCCTTCTAGGACTTCATGCCAATCTTTTATTATAACCTACTCTACAAAATTATCTACAAGATACTTGCCCTAAAACTTAAACCTATAATGGAAGATCTTATTAATTTCTCAAAATCTGGTTTTATTGCAAGAAGGAACATTGATAATCTATTGTTGACTCAGGAATTCTTTAAAGACTACAATTCTAATAAAAACATCAAAAGTTGTTCTTTGAAGATAGACTTCACTATAGCCTTTGAAAATCTCAACTAGTCTTTCATATTCCAAACCCTATATATTCTTAGTTTCCCCTCTAAATTTGTTAATTGGATTGCCCAATGCATGTTCATCTTTTAGTGTGTTGGTTAATGGAAAAGCTACCCAATTGTTTAAGGGAGCAAAATGAGTCAAATAGGAAAATCCATTTTCTCCCTAATGGTTCTCCTTACCAATAAAGGCTTTGGTAAGGTTGATATCGTATCAGATATCCCAAGTAGTCCGTTCAAATTACATTATAAATGCTAGAGAACTAAGCTATTCAACATGTCATTTGTTGATGACCTACTTTTGCTATATGGAGTTGATGCAAATTCAATCCATTTGCTAATGGACAGTCTAAAGCTTCTCTTAAGTATCTTGGACTTCTTATTTCAGCTTCAAAACTATCCTATGAGGATTGTAAGCTAGTATTTGATGCTATTTTAGGCAAAACTAAAAGTTGGAAGTCAAAGCATCTACCTTATTTAGGTAAGGTACAATTGATAAATTCAAGTCCAAATGGGATGCATATTTCATAGAGGTCACATGTCCTACCAACTAAAATAATCAAGGATATTGAAAGGTTTCTTAGGAACTTCCTCAGAAGTGGAGTTGGAAATAGTAAAGGGGTTTCCAAAATCAAATAGAAGGACAATGATTTGCCTATAGAAGGACAATTGTTTGCCTAAAACTCAAGGAGGATCGGGAACTCAAATAGGTCACCAATGGTTAGAATAATATATGGATTATTTAATGACAAAGAAGGATTATAGGTGAAGCAGATGCACAAAGAGAACATCAGAAATGCTAATTTCTAGTCAATGAAATCACTCTTTAGCTCATTATCTATTATCAAGTTTATCCCCAGTCTAGGAGAAGTAGTAGGGAGAGAGATGAAATATCTAATAGGTAGCAATCAATATAACTAAAATGCCCAAAACTCACAAAAAAAAAAAGAAGTTGCAAGAGATACCTTGAACAAGCACCCAAGATAATTGCACATAATTGAGTTTACTAGAAGCCTGGTATGAACTTCACAATCAGTAAGAAAAGGAGGGCAATTGAAGTCGCTTTAATCCACTGAGCTAAAATGGGCAAAGTGGAATAGTCAATAGATGGAGAGAAGAATGGCAATAAGAGGGATCGATACCTATCTAAGATAAAGAACACTCCACTAACAGTAGTGGTCTTATTATGTGTATTGAGCAATGGGCACTAATTACTTTAGGACAACTCAATTATCTAAAAATTGAACAAAGGGCATAATAGATTTTTTGTTTGATTTGGAAATAAATTATTTTCATTTCAAAAAAATTAATATCTCATCAAATTGAAACAATTAGGAACAATTTAAGAATAATAAAGAAATAAAAATTGAACATAATTATAATCTCTTAATAATTTTAAATAAAATATTTATTCTAAAGATTTTATTTTTAATATAAAATGTCAAATGTAATTAATGAAATACATAAAGGTAAAAATTATTTTTATTAATTAAACTAATAATTAATGAAATACTCGAGAAGGTAAGCTAACCCAATTATTATAGAATCACGCAACTGTAGGCCAAGAAGTGCGAGGATCAAGGAAATCTGGATGACGTCAGATGTGAAAGATAGTCATTTCTTGGCTAGAGAAGAGTTCTCCTTGGTTGATCTTTCTCATTTTCCTATTCCTATTCGTTGGTGGTTGCAATTGATTGATGAGAGTCATGAGACATGTAGAGAAAAGTTGGGGGTTAGACATTTACCATAGACTTACTGAACAAGGTTGTTAGAGCTGTATAAATGCCGTTAAAACTCGGTGACTTATCTTGTATATTCTAATTGTCTTCTTCTATTGAGTTTGTGGATCTCGTCACCTAATTTGGTTCTGCTTACTACTTGGAGCTGTTTTGGGACACACGAGAAACGGGAAAAGTTAAAAGCTTTTTGGGTAATGGTTAGAAAGATTAGCTGATTAAAAGGCGATTGAAATCAATATCTATTATTGAGTTATGTTCTGAGCTGAGTCAATTAAAATAAAATTATTTGTTAAAAATTCAACTTTATAATCAAATTTATATAAAGTTTTAACTTTTAAATTAAGATGAACTTGTATCACCTAAGCAATGAAAACTGTTCGTGGATTCCCATAATTCTTAAAAGAAAAAAAAAAAGGAAGCTTTTCTCTGCCCACACATATCACTGCTTCATAAATCTAATTTGATGCCATGTGCCGTAAGAACGCATGTATCCAATGACGATTTCTGGCATCATTTGTTCGGCTAAACTCGATAGATAGACGCAACAGACGGGCGTCAGTCATAATTCATGACACGTGCTATGACAACCGCCTTGTCAACCAGAGCCAGTTGTTTTTTGTCATGTTCTGTCCATTTTAAGTGGTGGTTCTGGCTCGTACGTCGCAATCCTCAAACGTTTCGGCAAAGTTATTTCGAGAGGACAAGAAAGTGGATTCCAACTTTTTGGAGGTGGTCAACTTGTGATCGATGTTCACTCCAATTGCCTCCGCACAAATGCTGCGTTGACAGGTGCGCCTCCGGAGAATATACTTAAACAACTTCAAGACGGAAATGCAAACAAAAGGCAGAATTGGCAGCGTAACAACTGCCTCGTAAGATTACACCAGGCTATCAATCGGATATGCACCGGGGCCAACAAGTGCCTCCAAGCTCATTTCAACAAAGTCCAGATATTTTATTTAATATTACTCTGTCTTATTTTATTTAATTAAAATACATTATTATTTTTGCTTAAATTTTAAGAGACTTATTCACTTGTAATTGTCTGTGACTTTTTTATTTTTTATTTTTTTAATTTTAATTATACTACTATTACTTTAATAAAAAATTAAATTAAATTATAATTATAATTATAATTATGTTAATATTAATTTTATTAAAAATTACAATAAAATGATTAAAGCAAACAATTTTTGACAAAATTTTGTTTATGTTTTTTTTTATTTTTTTCAATTTTTTAAATAAAAATAAAATTAAAATGATAAAAATTAAAAAAAATTGTCAGTGACAAAATTTTCAAATTTTTTTCTCATTATTTTAATTTTAATTTTTTAAATAAAATTTTAAGATAAAAAATTAAAAAATTAAAAAAATAATTAATTTATTAAAATTGCTTAATTAATTTATAAATTATGGAAAATATTAAATTAAATTTAAAAAATTAATTATTGTTATTATTATTATTATTTTATATTAACAGACATATATATTAATGCAATATTAATTATCTTGTATATTTATGATAAATTTTTTTCCACATAGAATGCTTGTGAAATGCAAATAAATTATAAAATAGATTATATATGTAGAATAATTTATTTTGATTTCAATAACTTATTTTTAATTGATTAATTTACTAAAATTGTTTAATTAATTTATAAATTATAGAGTTTTATACATAAATAGTTAATTTTACTAAATATCTTTAATAAATAGTTGATGTTATCTGCTGGTCAAATCAGCTGATATAATGAGTTATCAGCCAACTGCTAATGCAATCAGCTGATTGCCAACACATGCCTTGCTTTCTTTTGAAAATATTAAAAAAAAACTAAGATATAATACTCATGTCCTTATAATTTTTTTAAATTCATGCTCTTATAAGTTATTTTATACATAAATAACTAATATTAAATAGCTAATTTTACCAAACATCTTTAATAAACAGCTGATATTATTTACTAGTCAAATCAATTGATAAGCAATTAGTTGATGACTCATTATATCATCTAAGTGTCACGCTTGTGACACAAATTTTGTTTTTTAATCATTTTAATTTAAAATTTTTATAAAATTAATATTAACATAATTATAATTTAATTTAATTTTTTGTTAAAGTAATAATAGTATAATTAAATTAAAATGATAAAAAAGTAAAAATAAAAAAGTCACAGGCGTGACTTAAGTTTCACACTTATGACAGTTACAAATAAATGAGTCTCTTAAAATTTAAGTAAAATCAATCATGTATTTTAATTAGATAGAATAAAATACAGTGATATTAAACAAAAGATTTGAACTCAATTTAAACGCCCGTTTTTTTTTTGGAAGGTATCAATTTAAACGCCCGTTAAACATGCTAACAATTGTCAAAAAAAGTCAATTCTCTGTCACGACTTCTTTTCTCTTAAAAAAGTATGAAAATTCTCAAATATCAAAACTTCTTGTCAGATTCGATCTTAGATGTGGACAGTATATGGACCATTTTATTTTCTTATAGTAACTTCAAAGTTTGCAACGGTCAAGTCTAGCTCGGGTTAGATAATATTATGCCTGAATTCAGTGCTAAGTTCAATTAAATTTAGGGATCAGACTTTCTGTTTTACTTATCATATTTTTATTATATTTTATTAAATTTTATTTACATATTTATATAAACTTCGTATAAATATATGGATGAGATTTAATAAAACAAGATTGAAAGAAAATAATTAACATTAATAATTTGATGTAAAATTTAGGTTGTTTTAATCTTCAGGTGCTCAAAGACGATTATGCTTGTTTGACTTGAATTTTGATTAAGCCATGGTTTGATTCTTTTTTTGTTTTCTTAATTTTTTAATTTTAAAATGAGTTGTTTAAAAATTAAAATGATTTTTAAATCTATATATAAAAAGTAAATAAAAATTTTGAAATAAACAAGTTCAAAATAAATTTATTTAAAAAATGAATCAAAAAACACTATACTTACGTTCATTTAATTAATAAAATATTTTTTAATTATATATATTAAATATACATAAAATTTTAAAATAAATAAGTTCAAAAATAAATTTATTTTAAATAATGTGAACTAAAAAATGATATATGAGAAAAGTCACATTCATTTAATTAATATAATTCATAATTACTTAAAAATTGTATATATTAAATTAACATAAAATTTTAAAATGAATAAGTTCAAGATAAATTTATTTTAAATAAAGTGAACCAAAAATAGTATGTGATACATGCCACATTCATTTAATTAACATAATTCATAATTGTTTAATAAAAATATGTTTTCAAAAAATTCATATTTATTAAGGGTACATAAAATTTTGAAATGAATAAGTACAAAATAAATTTATTATAATTTATTAGTAAAAAAACACACAACAAAAAATATATAAATTTAATTATAAAAAACTAAAGTAATTAAATAAAAATAATTAAATCCAACGACAAAGATTAAAGATAACAAACCTGCGATACAGAAAAAAGGGATAGTTAATCATTGTAAAACGACATTGTTTAGGCTGTCTGATACAGGCGATAGTCAACCCGCTCCATAGACCACAGCTTGCCTCGCCTCCTCCCCATCACCAAAGTACTTAAAACGACGTTGTTTAATGCATTTGAACACGACAAAATGACATCGTTTAGGCTATGCATCTATATCTATATCTCTATATATATGTGTATATATATATATATATATACTTTCTTTTCAAATTAGTTCCAAAACATTTTCACGAGTGCGCACAATATGTTGTCAACGTCATACGAAAAGTTACAGTTAGTGCAGTGACTCGTCTTAATGGCTAGAAAAAGTTCGAATCATTTTGTTCAAAAGCCATAGGAACCACTATAAATGACAGACACAAAGTATATGCATACAAAATGAAATTCGTAAGCATAATATGTGTGAGAAAGCAGCTCAGCATTGATGATGCCGACAATGCACAGCAGGGCAATAAGCAATAGGAAGACACGCTCGGGATGGTTGCTATGCTTATCCGAGACCATACAAATATAATTGACCAAGATGTAAAGAAAGGAAGGAAATGATATTGTTGGATAGCCTAATAGCCTAGATATAAATGGTCTATCTCGTTGACTTGCCTAAGCAGGTCCATGTATATATTACACAGGAAAAATTCTTTAAATGTATGCCATGCTTAATAATCTTTTTGACTCAAATTAATTTAATTTACATAATATTTATGAGTTAATATTATCAGAAACAGTCTTTCTAATACGTAAGTATAAGATTGCATATTATTAGACTTCTCAAACTTTACATTCACCTAGGTATTGATGACGACGACGACTTATGAGCTAATATTAGAGTACTCAAAATGGAGAATGATATTTTTGATCCTTTTACTATATATATTTTTTATTTAAATCAAATGATTATACTACTCTTTTAAACTAATTCATTTATGCTAATAATTTTCTAATCAAATATTTTAAGGTAATATATGATATGTTACATCAACACAAAAATAAATAACAATCCTATATGTGATGCGTAAGCATGCCGCGCCAACATATAATAACATAGCGATATTTTGGATCTTACAATGCGACAAGAACATACTATTTAAGGTTATATATATATAGATAGGTTCACAAAATCTGACTAAATTATACTTCTCGTTGGTTAAAGACATTATTCATTTTTAACATGGTATTAAAGGTTAATAGGTTAAAATTCAATCTTTAATGATATAGACAAATGTTAACAAAAATGCAATACCCTTATTTTTTTCATAAGATTTGTAGTAAGCTTAATTTGTTATGCTTATGATCATGAAATTGAAATTATTTGATTATATGAGGTTTTAATTTGTAACTGAAGACAACATAATATTTTTTAGATCTATTTTAGCCACCAAAATTTCAATTAGCTAGATTGAAGCAAACCTCATATCGTGTGAGAATATCTCCTCCCAATCAACCCCTTACTTGTTTCATATATCATTTCACCACTAAATGTGCCTTACATCTTTCAATATTCCCTTTGTTTAATTTTAAGAACCCATTTTTCTGATATCTTTAATCCCTTTAGGAAGATCAACTAAGTTCTAGACTTAGTTTAAGCTCACTTAATTTAATTATTCTTCCATCTCACTTAATTTAATTATTCTTCTATTACTTATTTATCCTTCATACGACTAGATAAAGTCTCTTTCATATCTTTGGACTCATCTTCTTCTTATGAAAGTATCATAATGGCTTCCCTTTTAGTGTCAAAATATCGTTGACTAATTATTCTACAGACACTGTGGTGCAATTGAATCTCCCGGGGGGGTGGGGGAGCTCTGGGGAAATCGGAATAGGAGAGCACTCATCTTGGGGTGGGCTTACTACTTAGATGCTTATCCGCTCCGCACTTGGCTACCCAGCGTTTACCGTGGGCACGATAACTGGTACACCAGAGGTGCATCCTTCCCGGTCCTCTCGTACTAGGGAAAGGTCCTCTCAATGCTCTAACGCCCACACCGGATATGGACCGAACTGTC
>JANQBM010000009.1:3270383-3282910 GCA_025594535.1 Erythroxylum domingense
GTCATGAGATGATTGCTGATGTTATTATAAGACTAATTGGAAAAATAGGTATAACTTTCTGTACAGAACTCAGATTCAGGTGTTATTTATATGGATAGAAATAGGACTTCACGATATACAACTATTATGAAGACTATAAAGGCCAATTATATAATCTAGAGGATCAAATTTGGACTAGAAGATGTTCTGGGAAAAATGAGACGATGCTGACGTCACTATGAGACCAATTAGAAAAATAAGTATAACTTTCTGTACAGAACTCAGATTTAAGTTTCCTTTATATTGATAGAAATAGGACTTCAAGATCTACAACTATTATGAAGACCTTAAAGTCCAATTATATCATCTAGAGGATCAAATTTGGACTAGAAGATGTTCTGGCCATAATGAGACGATGCTGACGTCATTCTGAGACCAAACAAAATAAGACGGTCAAAATGAGATGCAAATTGTCAAACTAAGATGATGAACAGTAAATGAGACAATAATGACATCATTCTAAGACGATGCTGACGTCATTCTGAGACCAAGCAAAATGAGACGGTCAAACTGAGACGCAAAAAGTCAAACTATGACGATGAAACCTCATAACTTGTAATGCTCGTATCTTTTGACTCCAATATCCACAATTTACAAAATTTATATTGTTAGAAAGCTGATAAAACTATATACAACTTTCAAGAAGATAATTTTGACAAAATCAATCTATGTAAATCCAAATTGTCTCCCGAAGTTAGAATATGAATTTCACCTTCAGCTCCCAATGTATTGGACTCGGTTTTCAATTCATGACAAATTTTAAGACTCTTAGAGATAGAATTGAATTTCGATGTTTTCATACTAAATGTACCCATATATCGCTAGGTTAATCCAAATTAAGAATCATCTCGTTTGGACAACTAGAGAAAATGTTGTGGCTAAAAGACTGAAGCATGTTCAGGAAACATTTTTCAGATCACTACCAATTTTGTTTCCACGTCTTTCCTTATCTTAACTCATACCTAGATCACTCTTTCTACTTTCTCTACTTCTCATTTTCAACAACATCACATTTAAAAACAATCATGCCCAGATGTTGTCAATGAATGCATGTACACTTATTTTTGTGCAAAGTTTCAATATTCATGTGCATATATGCTAATATTATGTATGAGCAAGAAAAGCTTACATGCATTGAAAGTTTAGGTCCTAACCCTTAATATGGGGACGGGATGCTACAAATAGTCCACAGTCAATAGGTCACAAATTTACCTCTAAGTAGTAGGTATGTTGTTTTACAAATTAGTACATATACAACAATAAATAAACTTTAAAGTTGAGTTCAGTTGATTGACTCACTAACCAACAATGATATATTTATGTTTTTTGGATTCCAAGTAACATGTGAGTCGGTAAAAGTAAATGAGTCCCTGATTTCTGGATTCCCGAGAAGGGTCCTTGCATGTTCGAACGCATCAATTGAAACAGTAAAATTTGTTCCCTCAATTGTAGGGTTTTTCACACCCTCTTTTAACAGCTTTTCCGCTATAGCTAAATTTGTAGAGGATGGAGTGAATACGTCACTTGGTTTATTACCTAAAACACAATCAGTATAGAATTTAGATATTGTCATACTAGTAAACCATGAAATGAACTAAAATTGGAGTGACATACATGCATGATAGACGAAGTATTGAGAATTGATGAATTTTTCAAATCAATCGATTTTCCTTTACAGACTGTTGTGACATCGCTCCTGCCTCCATAGGCATACATGTCACCTTCGAGACTGGAGGAAGCTTTAAACAAGCATGTAGTATAAACCATCAAATGTGAATATATATAATAGCTTCATAAAAGGAAATGAGATGTATATAATAAGGAAAGTGACATAATTCGGATGATAATAAAAACCTTGAAGCAGAAAATCCGCTATAGAAGGCAAACGACGATTTCTATAGATACTGGAGATTTCTTTTTCAGTTTTGGTTTGCTCATCAGGGACAATTTTGCCACATTCCTCCCAACGGTATGAATTAGGGCCATCTGGAACTAGTCTCCATATCGACATTCCTTGATGAGATTAAACGTTAAACGTGGGTGGGAAGATAGACATTAAAAAATAACAAAGATAGACAGTAAATCATCTTCAAAACACATCCATAAACATAACTCATACATCAAATGCATAATTAAGAACTAATAATAAACACCTAAAGGGTTTTAGTGAATAATCACTATATGCATGAAGTCACATGAGGAATAAGTACTAGACAATGCAACTTTTCCGAGATCAAGCGCCCTAAATTAGGACAATAACACAGGAACGAGGCGTAGTCAACATAATTTGAGTTGTCTAAGAAAATACGCCTGTGATTCACAGGACTAGAGGAGAGCCCAAAGTCACGTATAGCAAGCAAGATGCATTTACATAAGTTGTTCAGTACATAAAATCCAGAAACATATGAGATATGAAAGTTCAGTAAAAGTGAGGTAAACAAAATAATTGTACATAAACAAATAACCTAGCTCGTCATAAAAAGCTTTTTATCTACGTTTAAAAAATGTCTCTAAAATCATTTCCTTACAAGAAGAATCGGTAGCTAAAAGTTTTTTGCTACCAAAACCAAATTGTCACTAAAAATAAATACCGACACATAAGGTTTCATGGGAAAAGACTTTTATCTACCAAAAGAAAATGTCGCGCAAAACCATTATCGACGTTCCTCTCTATCGTTAGTAATAAGTTTTCCCAACGAATTATTTTTGTATCAAATATTTTTTCACTATGACTTCTGTGAAACGTCGCCGATGTTGTTATGTTATCGAGATTCGACAACAATTATAGCGACAAAATGGAATCGTCGCACATTAATAATTGCGATAATGTTTTTAGTGACATTTAAATTCATCGCTAAAAATCTAGTTTGTTATAGTGATATAAAGTGTAGTAGAAGTATCAAATCCAACCCTCTTTTATAGGGATGACGATACTACGAGTCTCCTAGGTAGTCTTGACGGGTCTCCTATTCTTACCCTAATGTAATATATGAAAAAAGATATGAATAATCACTTAAAAGACAATAATTGACACAAAGTATAAATAAGTGTAAAGTAAAATGTAAAGACATGAAAGATAATAATGTAACATCAAATGACGTATTAACATAACCTATAACATTCCCACATTCAAGTTTCTTTTATTCATGCATGACATGGGGTCGTACGGATTGAACTAAATGCAAGGGATGAAACAGAAAAGGCAAGAATTAGAAACGAGGCTTATATAGTGGCGTGTAGGTCTTATAATGTAAAGCATGATGCTGTATTATACTTACCTGAGGATGTGTTTTAGAACATAGGGGCTACAACCTACCATATACAAGGCATGTTTGAAAATGACACATTTTCTTTCTTTTGGTCCATTCTCATAGGTGAACACGAGGTTAGCATATGAGAAATATAATAGGTTTGCAACTTGATGATTATACGATTGCATATAAGGGGAGTGTTTAATAATGACAATTTATTTCTCTTACTGGGGTAACACAGGGCTGAACATGGGGTGATTAGGAATCATGTAAACCTAAAAACTACAAAAAAATACACTAACTCCAAACACTTGTCATAAAAAATAAATCAAAATTCAATAGAATAAGACTAAAAAAATGGTTAACACCAAGTAATAAGAGTAAATAATAAATAAAACAACTAAAAGCAATAAATCTAAAAAATGAAAAAAAAGTGTTGAGTTGCCTTCTAACAAATGCTTGATTTATGTCATAAGCTCGACCATATTTTTGCTCATTTAGGATGTTTCAAAGGATTTGAAAGGATGCCTGTTATTCCATTCTCAGTGAGATCTCCATCTATATATTGTTAAGAGATATCTCATTCCTCCCCAAAATATTCCTAGTTCTTTGAGATATGTCACATGTGGTTAAATGTCTACAAAAATCCTTGAAGAGACTGGGTTAATAGAAGCCCGCTTAGAGAATTTTAGTAGTTGCTTTCAAAGAAATAACAAGACTTCATTAAGATGAATCATGATAATGGAAGATTATAATATGCACTTCATCTTCATAAATAAACCTTCTAAAAATTGCATTATCATACTACTTGAATAGAAGGCCTTATCCTAATGGTATTGTTTGACATCTAAGAAGAATTGGTTCTTTTTTTCTAGAATCTCAAATCAGGTGGTAGGACTTTCCATGCAAGGAAATTTAAAACATCTGCATACCGTATGAATTCTAAACATCTGCATACCGTATGAATTCTACCTTTGAGATGGAAAATAAATGATCTTTTCGAATGGAGCCATCGACAAGTAGCTCATCTTGTTTGTTTTCATTCTACTTTTTATTTAGTGTGGAAAGATGGTTAGCCACCAAATTTTTAGTTTCCTTCTTATCCTATATCTGTAATTCAAACTCTTGATGTAGAAGGATCCATCTAATCAACCTTAGTTTAGTTTCCTTCTTGCTTAAAATGTACTTAATGATAGAATGATTAGTGTTAAAGATAATCTTTAACCTTACCAAGTATGACCTAAATTTTTCAATGAAAACACCACTGCTAACTACTTTTGAGTGGTAGAAAAATTCACCAAGGCTTCTTCTAATGTTCAACTTGCATAATAAATAACATATAACTTTTTATCCTTATTTTATAACAAAACTGCTTGTATTATATGGTTGCCTACATCACACACCTCAAATGGTAGGTTCCAATTTGGGGGTTGCATAATTAGAGCAAATACAAGTGCTTCCTTTAACCTATAAAAAGCATTAAAGAATTTTTGGTCAAAATTAACGCTTACTTCCTTAAGAAGTAGATTAGATAAAGGATTAGTAAAATATGAAAATTCTTTAATAAAATGTTGGTAAAAATTAGTATGGCCTAAAAAATCCTCATGCTCCTATCATTTGTAGGCAATAACATTTTCTCTATCATTCCACCTTCATTTTGCTAACCTTAATTCCTTGCTTAGAAATTAAGTAACCTAGGACAATTTGATCCCTTACTATGATGTAGCATTTTTTGATCTAGCGCATTGTAACACTACTTAAAATAACTACCCTATAAATATAGCAGTAGTTAGTCTAGGTTGACCCCCACAGAGAGAGTGTGTAAAGCTTTTGAAATGAAATCAATCCTTGTTTAAGTGATAAGGGGTTTGTTGATTTTCAAATAAGAAAATAAAAATTAAACTAAACTAAAGAAAACAAATTAAAAAAATAAAAATGAAGAATTCATTAGGGACCCGATCATTGGTTCAATCTTGGCCTACACACAATCAAACATACTTCATTGAATTTTTATTCTCATACCTCTCTTAACAACGATTAATCGTAGGTTAACGATAAGCAATATTAACCCCGATTTTCCCTTAGCGAGTGTTTAATTAGGAGACGCTTGTTAATTAAACCTAGCCATCGAACAACTTAGGAAAAGTTCTCTAGATTTAATTGGATAGTTGTATTATGAGTTAGGAAAATAGATTAATCAAGGAAAAAGTCATATACGCGCAGGTCATTTAACCTAGGTTATGTTATCCCTAATGATTTGACACTAATTGGAGACACAAAAATTAGGGGTTGTATCCCTAATTTTTCGAAACCATTAGTTGCCACAAACATTTCTCAACATTACAATTACAAATTATATTGAAGATTCTAGCAATGGGTTTGTAATAAAACAATCCAATGAACACATTAAGATCATCTTAACATAATACCCAAACAATAAACATAGGATAACATAATCAATTCCCAAAAGACAAAGAACAACAAACAATGAAAGAATGCTTAACTGGGTTCTTCGAAGTTGATATCCCCTCCAAACAGCATTGGGAAGCTCAGCCCTCTATGGGTCTCCCAACTGTCTCCTCTATCGCCCCTCTATTGTTTCCCATAACCTCCATATGAACCTTTCATTATGTTTTTACTATCAAAACAATGTTTTTACACCAAAAAGTAGGGTTTTTCGGTAAGCTGGCAACATGTCATGGGCATGACTTGGTGTATCACACCTATGACACAACTGTCACACCTATGACACATTTTTCATGGGCGTGATAACACTCTCTCATGCCCATGACGAATTTTTCATGGCCATGAGATGTTTCTCAAGCCATGACTTATATTATTCTTCAATCCTTTTGACACTTTCTTGTCTCCTATTGCTATATTCCTTCTTATTCTTATTCCATGAAGACAAGAGATTGTAAATCTTAAGAAGACGACTCAAATATTGTATTTATGACTCACTTTATCTCTTTTGCTTCCAAGTTGTACCTAAAATCAAATATGAACTAAAGCGAGTGTCTTAAGGACTTTAAAGCATTAATCACTAAGTTTCATGGAATAAATGTATAATCATCTAAACACATATCATTTTTCCAAATTTAGGACTAAATTGATTTCCTCACATTGTTGTAACATTTTAAACAAATTGGTTTAACATTGATCAAAATTAGTGCCATATATGGTGAAAGTATCCTTGAATGCTTCCACAATATTCCCAATGAAATTTAAAAAAAAAAGTACCCATCATGTAACACTAAAAGGTAACAGGAGCATTATAAAGACCAAAAGGCATCCTTGTATAAGAAAACGTTTCATAATGGCATGTGAATGTGATCTTTTCTTATTCACTAAGATAGATCAAGATTTGAAAGAAACTATAATAACCATCCATATATATAAAAAAATGAATGAATTTCTAACTTGTCAAGGATATGGTCATTAAAAGAAAGCGAAAAATGATCATTTCGGGTTATCCTATTCAACTTTTCATAATTTTTGCGAATCCTCCAATCCATGATTGTTCTAATGGTTATTAATTCATCGTTCTCATTTTTATAATAGTCATGACTCCATTTTACCTTGTAATATAAGAAGGTGCTATAACATATGATTTATTATCCTGCCATCCAGTAATTTAAGCACCTCCTTTTTGGCAATTTCCTTTGTATTGGGATTCAACCTCATTTGTTGCTTAATTGAAGGCTTATAATAATCCTCAAGCAATATCCTATGCACATAAACTTATAGGTTAATATCTTTAATAGCACTAATGGTATACCTCGTAACATCTTGACGCAACCTACGCGTTTCTATTAATTTTTAAGTCCTAATTTCACTTAAATTTGCATTCAAAATCATAGGACATATGGAATTAGTTCCATGGAATTAATGTCTGAGAGTGGAAAGAAGAAGTTTGAGTTCTATACTGTGGAGTCTTCTCTTCAGCCCTACTATTTAGTTGACTATATTTTAGTAAGCATTCTTTGAATGGATCGTTTAGTTCAACTTAACTACTCTTTCACTAATTATTTAGTAATGTCAATCTTATAATAATAATATCTAAGAAAAGGATTCTTAATATCATTAATTAAATTAAACTTGAATATCTCACCATTAATATTTAAGTAAAGCTTTCCATTCTTTATATAAATAACAACTTTATCCGTGACTAGGAAAGGCCTCCCTAAGATGATGATGATGATTTGAGTGTCCTCCTTCATCTCTAAAATAACAAGGTTAATAGGAATAAAGGACTTACCAACCTTGACAGGTATATACCTACTAGATACTTAATGAAATAATTTACCAATTGTAAGGTGATGGTGGTGAGCTTTAAATCTCTAATGAGTGTTAATTTAGTCATATTTTAAAGCTCCATCTATTGCATTTTGTTTGTTTATTTTTATTATTTATTTTTTACCTTAATTTGTTTATATTTTTTTAGGGTCTAATTCACTTATTTGGATTAAAAAGAACATATTCGATTAAGTTTGCAGTAATTTAGTTTTGTTTTGGATAAGTTAAAGAGTACATGATAAGTGTATGGTTATGTTTGAAGAGTTTAGGGCATATTGTTTAATTTCTATAGAACATAGCCTTGTTAATTATGAACAAATTTATTTTAATTGGTGAGTGGCTCGTGTTAATGTTACAGGATCGTATTCTTGCAAGCATCACATGATTGTTTGAAATACACGACTATCAATATGCTTATATATCTCTTAGGATCCTAATTTTAAATTTTAAAATCCAATATTAAGTGGAAGAATAACTGAGGAAGCTCGAAAAACATAAGAGCGAACTCTAAGATAACACAAAGTATGAAGAACAACCAATGAGACCCTTTTATAGTGTATTTTCAGCGATCTAGAGTGAAGCTACTAAAGATTAAAGGGATTTCATCATGTTATCATTGATTTTTTGTTTAGTTTTTATTATGTTAGATATGATTAGTAACTGATATATATATATATATAGATTATAAAAATCCCAGGAAGTAATTTGTAGTGATTTTATTATATTTTAATTCATTCTTTAGTTTCATTGAGATTCAATTATGTGTTTTTAATTATTTTTGAAATAATATTGTTAGTATATTGATTCATATGTGATTTCATATGATTAAGATTAAGAAATCCTTTGCATAAATAGATCTAGCATAATTGAAAATAGTTGCATACCAACTTAGAGATAAGTCAATATAAGTCTTTTATGTTAGTGTCAAACTAATAGTGAAATTCACAAATCGGTTAATGCAATTCTAAGGGTTTTAATTAGAAACAGATTTAAATTAATCAACCTAAGTTTAGTTATTAATATTCTTAAGAAAGATATTAGCATAGTTAAGGAACTTCCACCTCTAATGAACTTTAGATTAAATTAATGTGTGAAATCATAATTGCAAGAGAAGTTATAGCGAAATTTGAATTCCAAATATCGTTGTTTAGTTGGTTGATTTTTAGTTATATTACCTTTCTTGTTTATTAACTGTGTTAATTTTCCTTAGTTTTTTTAATTTTAAACATAATTAATCACCATTTTCTTAAATTTTCAGTTAGATAATATAAAGAGAGTTAGTAATAATACTTATAGTCTCTGTGGGATTGATACTTAGTAATTGGAATTATATACTATAAAATGATAGGTGCAGTTGCCTGGATAATTTATAAGGTAAAGGAATTGATATATATACATGTCCATCAATCTTACATCTTGAGCTTCTTATAAATAGATAATCGTATAAGATCTCGATATCACATAAAGAGAGGTTAAAGCTTAGATCAATAATAACACAAGGAATAGATAAGATATTGAGATCTTTAAGTTTAGGAAAAGCAACTTGTTTTGAAGTATATCACTGCACCTGTCCATCAAGCCCATAGTTTCATAAGCCTTAAGCTTTCTTTTATTGGATAATATATATCTCCTTCAAAAATTTGATGTAAGAAGGCATTTCTTCCAAAGCATCAATAGTGGGGATATTAACGTTCAAGATTTTATATGACATCCAAGAACTTCCTAAATGTTTTTATTTAGTTTAGCCTTAGCAAATCTTTGAGGGAAAGACACAGGTGGCTTGTATGGTGCAAAGGGATTGTATTTAGGTTCCTCACTCTCTTCTCTTTTCTCCTTGCCAATGTCACCTTTCTCACACAGTTTCTTTTTATCATTATCCTTTATATGTATAATCTCCCTCACCTTTGGGTCTTATAATAGCTTTCCAATCCTTAATTATACTTCCTCATATAACTATATAGAAATCACAAGTAGGCCAGGAAGTTAAACTATTTAAGCTTCTAACATCTTGTTGTGGATAATAATAGAATCTAACTTAGAGTAGGACTTCCTAATTTCTTCTTTGAATTCCACATTTTATTTGGCTCGGGTTGTCATGAAGTGCTCTAGATGAGACTCTAAGTTACTCTTTTAAGGAGGAGGGTTATAAGGTCTAGATTGGAAACTAAGTGGTTTCCATTACTCTAAAGAGGGTTAACCCTATTTCTATATGAGAAGTTAAGATGGTTCTTTCAACCAGGGTTATCAGTATTGGAAAAAGGGTAGTCTTTTCATTGGGGCTTATTGAATAAGTATCATATTTAATAAAAGATTCATAAGAAAATCAGTTCCCCAACTGATAGTTTACAGCTAAATTTCATAGGGATCCACAAGTGTCACAAGACACATTAGTAATACCAAAAGAATTAATATTAATATGATCGAATTTCTAAACTAAAGCATTTACCTTTATAATTAGAAGATTCAAAGCATAAAGTCATACTTACCTAGAATCTTCTTCACAATATCTCTTTTAATTCAATAATAGTAGTGGCTCTGAGTCATGTCCTCTATTTGAATATATGCTTTATCTATAATTTTATTTTTAAGAGATCCACCTATAGTATCATACACCAAAATCTCTATTTTTTAGGTCACCTTGTTATGAAAGGTTTGGAAAATAAGCCACTTCTCTAGCTTGTGATAAGGGTATAAACTCAAAAACTCCTTATATCTCTTTCAACCTGATGTAGTGATTTGCCTTCCCTTTGGACAGAAGTAGTGATCTAGTTCCTGATTTCTGTGGTCTTGCCTAAGGAGAAATATGAGACTAAAAATGCCTAGGACAGTTGATCCTACGTGGTAATGAAACTTATCGGTAGGGTTACAACCATGCTTTTACCTTATCTCTTAGTGAGAAAGGGAGTAATATGAGCTTAATAGTGTTAAGGGAGCCACTATTAGGCATTAATTAACACAGATGAAAATTGGGATCTTTATAAGGTAATGCTTCAAATTGATTTAACTAAATTATGGAAAAAAAGAGAGGGATTTAGCTCAAAGTTGACAACTTCAACATTGGGCCTTGCGATATCGGAGCTGATGTATTAGGCATTTTGCAACATCCCACTACCATAGGATATATACCCAAACTTTCAAGAACATAACCTATGATAATGGTATGTTAGAGCAAAACAATTCCAACTTACACATGGCATCAACTAACATCATTTAAAAGTCAACAAATTTTAAAAACCATTCATTGCATTAATCCACAAAATTTACACTATTTCCTTTAGACAATTACTTACATAACCTCATACAAGTTCTAACAAAAACAACCAAAAAAAAAACAATACACAACACTTCTGGAGCCAACTGACAGACCTCTGAGCCATAACAAAATTCAAAAGGGTCCTTTAGTCCTGTCTAAGAATTAGGTCTCCTATCTCGTACCTAAAAAACCACATTGCAATTTTTATAAGTTTTGTGAACTCAATGAGTAAACCATCATCGATGATTTCTCTAGATCACATACACATAATATATATTTTACATACACTCATTCAGATCATAAACACATTTCAGATGTTCACACAATATAGGATATCATAAGATCACACAATTCACATTACTAAGTATAGCAAAACAAATCACATCAATTTATCACTCATTAGGCTTTGCAATCATTCAATAAATTTCAGTCTTATAATGTTATATGTATGAGACTCAAATTCTTTCTTATTGTTGTGACTAAGTGCCTATCACATACTTATACAAATATTGGCCCACAGGGCTCAGTCAGAACAGAATCACAGAGCATAGCTCTACGTGCAAAACATATATCATGGAGCAATGCTCGACGTGGAAGCACTTCAAACTGGCTACTTAAGTCACAACGCCTTTATCTGAGCATGCATTTTATGAAGTGCATCAAATACTGAATATTTCATATATCACAATCTTATTTAAATGCTCAGACAAAGTTTTTCACAGTCATCGGACCTAAGTTCGGCATTCAACTTTTGTTGAGAATCAAATGTCATTCAAAAATTCATATCAAATCAGAACACTTCCAATACATGCCCAACTATTAAACTCCTCGGACCTCAGGTCCGGAATCCAGAAACAACTCACAAATAGTTCAATAATATTGGAATTTTAACAAATCAAATTACATTCAAATCAAATCAACCCTAGGAAATCATCTAGGTTGACTCACTGTATGCTCCAAGAAGCTATTGTCTGGATGGTCCGGCAATATCCGACTGGTATCCGATGTGGTCCTCTATAACATACACAACACATTCACAAATATCACATTGTTGCATAAATGTACAAGTGTTCTTTTATGAACATCAATGTACAGAATGTATGCACAATGCATGTTCAATGACAATTCCGGGGTATCATATTGATTCTAATCATCTAAACATTCAGATATCAAGCCCTCATTAATATCATTTGTATTTATAATTTGGACCATTATAAAATAATGTGAAATCAATATTATAACCTAATTGACCACTTCAGATTTTCTACCCATATGATTTCGGGTCAACTTTGCATAATTAATCTGATAGGGTAAATGAAAACATTAGGCAAAACTTCCTTCTGAAACATTGTTCTACAGTGTATTAAGCTTCTAATGACTCCAAGATCATCCAATTTGATTTAGTATTCAATGAGTTATGCACAAAATACCACAGACTGTGAACATGTGAACTTTTGGCTAGTATATGATCATACCCTCTAATTGTATAACTCATATCTTTCAGCTCAGACACCAAAATATTACAAACGATATACCAATTTAAAGATAGGAGAATAAGCTACAACTTTTTTGAAGACAACTCAACCTAATTCAGCCCACATCAATACAGTTTATTCAATAACAACAGGGCCTGATTTCTGTCCCTGGTAGTGCTACTGCCTAATCCAAGACTTACTTTCAGGCTCAAG
>JANQBM010000009.1:3308901-3336873 GCA_025594535.1 Erythroxylum domingense
TTATTATTATTATTATCTAAAATCTAAATTTTTATAAGAATATTCAACGAAATATTAAGAAATATAATATTCATGTGTTTATATTTTCTTTTAAAATCATGCCTTCATAAGTTATTTTACATATCAATAATTAGTACTAAATATCTAATTTTATCAAACATCTTTAATAAATATTTGATATTATCTGTTAGTTAAATTAACTAATATAATCAATTATCAGTTAATCACTGATAAAATTAACTGCCAACTAATACAATCTGGCATTTGTTAAACATGGCCATTATATTTGGACATCGGGTTACCTAGCCCAGAGCATTTTATATGCAAATATTGCTTGTATGAGAATGGGCCAGTAGTATCTCATCCTTCTGAGAAAGTTTGCACTCAAGTTGTAGGAGAATGGGCCAGAGTGTGAAATGAATTGATCTAGAGTTTATCGTTCATTCTTTTACTGAAAAAAACAGTGAAAACGTGAGGCATGAGGCACGTTCCATTTAGAATTAAAAAGTCGTTTAGAAAAATATATTGAAGTTAGAAAAGAAGAAAGTCGGTTCATCCTTATCTCCAGAAAACACATTGAAAACAAAATCGACTTTGCTTTGAAGCCAAACAAGAAAAGGAGCTTTGTGTGTTCCATCCTTTTCCCTTTCTCATTTTATTTCAGTTTCTGAAACCCTTAGTGATTTGGATCCCCCAAATGGCATCATCTGGGACCAAGGGATTCGATTTCGGGTCCGACGACATCCTCTGCTCTTATGACGACTTCGGCAACAGCAGCAACCACGACTCTTCCAGTGCAAGTGCCATCCATTCGGATCCTGTGATCACCTCCAATTCCACCAAGGTTGCTTTTTCTCAAAGTCGTTATTTTCCCCTTCTTTTCTTTTACCAGATTTTGTCTTTCAACGATTAAAACTGATACTCGCTCTCTCTTTCTGTATTTTTTTTTTTTCACTTTGATCCTTATCTACACGTACTTAAAGGCATTTTAAGTGTATTAATAAGATCCCAAATTTCTAAGTGGCACTCTTTGTAGTTGAATCACTATAACCAACCTGTTCTTTGTATCTTTGCAATCTGATCAAAAGATGATCTGAATCAGAATACTCTCTCAATTGAATCAAGTTTTAATATGTCAAACAAAGATGGATAGGGGAAATTTGGGGTGTATATCCATATCATCTTCTTATTCTTTTCCAAGATGAGTTTGGTATTAGTGATTCGAGGGAGACAGATAGAACAACGCTTGAAGGGAAGACTTTTTCAAATTTATGGTTTTTTAGCGATTTTGTTTTGAGAAGCAAAAATTTTTCGATACTATAGTTTCTCTCTGTGCATGCGAATGGAAGTTAAGTTGGTTTACTTGTTCGCTCCTTTGCTCCTTCACTTTTGGGGTTTATACCTTATTCTGTATTATAGACTTTTTTTTAATTAAATTTAGATCCCAATCTTCCTCCACTGACATTGAATGCGATGATTTGCTTTGAAGCAGGATTTTCACAAAAGCAGAATGGCTAGATCTTCTGTGTTTCCTGCTACTTCCTATAGCCATCCAGAAGACTCTTTTGCTCAAGATGTTATCACCTCCGTTGAGAAAAGTATGAAAAAACATACTGATGGCCTTATGCGTTTCCTTGAGGGGATCAGTTCACGGCTGTCCCAGCTGGAATTATATTCTTATAACCTAGATAAATCAATTGGAGAGATGCGATCTGAAATAGTTCGTGACCATGGGGATGCTGATTCAAAGCTTAAATCTCTTGATAAACATCTTCAAGAGGTAAGCTACCATAAATTATGTTTATCGAGAAGTAGAGAACTATTATCATTTTGCACATATAAAATATCCTTGTTTGGCACCCAATGGCATAACCATGAAAGTATGCTCCTTGCTATTATGATGATTTTCAATAACTTGGGTTACTTTGACAGGCTGGTCTGGTGCTTCTCTTCCAAGAATATAGATTGCTTTCTTGATAATTTCATAACTTTCTCATGTGTGATTCTAGTCTCATCTGGCATTCGTATGTATGGAAAATTTTGTTGTAGTCAGCTTTTCCTTTCCGTTTGTACTTCTATTTTAATTATCAAGCAAGGACCAAATTTCTTCTTCAGAGAACCATTGAGTCACTCTACAAGAGTATGCTATGTAACTGTCTTTACCATGTTTATACATCCAGGAATAATTGCATGATTGGAAGACAACAATATAACATCTTTTTAATTTTTAGAATAGCCTCCCAACAAGTCCTTGAACCTTGTAAGTACTCATCGAACCTGCAAATTTTATTTTCCAATATGCCTTTCAAGTTTCTTTGTAACAAATAAACCCTATTTCACTATCTGATCCATTAATTTTCATCTTGTACTTCATAGTTAGCTTTACCTAGTGTTTTGAGAGCTACCTTGTGAAAGGTGCCAAAGGAATAAGGATATATTTGTAAGTTGCCAAAAGTTAAACTGAAGAGAGCAAAAAACATTTGTTTCAAGTCAATAGCTTTAAATAGGCTTCATTTTACTTGGGTTCTTTTCAACTATTTTTCAACTATTGAATGTACATGGCTGTTATGACTTTTGGAGCATGTATGAGAGTTGTGTAATGTTGGCATAGCTACCCTAATCTTATGACTAATATTTAGTTTCAAGTCCTTTTTCTATAAAATATGTAATTTATTTTGGTTTATTTGAAATTGATCCCTCATTTCAGATTTTTCTTTGTGGCCCTTGTTAACTTCACTGAAAAAGATGTGAAAGTACAAGAGTTGTATTTATGTTAATCATCATCTATATAATAATGGGGAAAAAAGTTGGGAAAAGCCTTGTATTTCAGTCACTCAAGGAGTTTATTTGGCATGTATTTGCATCTATCATGGTGCATTTTGTATTTACATAGTGGTACCCATCTGTTGAAAATTGTTTGTCCAAACTTTGTGAAGTGTCAATGCTTGTGTCCCTTTTTCGGCCACTCTCTACCCCTTCCTCACACAGAAGACACCCACTCAAAATAGGTCAAGCACATGTCCTGATACTGTAAGCATGGTGAAACTTTCTCACTGGAAGTTGGTCCTGCTTGAGCCTAAAGAGCTAACTTTATGGTTAATCCTACTTTGTTTTCAGTTGCATTCTTTCATTTTCTGGTTTGACTTCTTTGCCTTGGTACTAATTTATCGTATGTCGCTTGTTCTAGGTGCAAAGGTCTGTCCAGATCCTAAGAGATAAACAAGAACTTGCTGAGACTCAAAAAGAATTAGCGAAGCTTCACCTTGTGCAGAAAGAATCCTCAGCATCAAGTCACTCTCAATCCAATGAAGAGAAAGCTGCACCACCTGCTTCTGATCAGAAAAACTCTGACAGCACATCTGAATTGCATAACCAACAATTAGCTTTGGCTCTTCCCCACCAGATTATGCATCAGCAACAGCAACCAATTTTACCCACTCCACCTCAAGCCCCAGCTCAGAATGTTAATCACCCATCGCCCTACTATATGCCTTCTTCCCAGTTACCAGCTCAAGGTTCACATCCCCAGGCCCAATATCTACCTTCTGACCCTCAGTATCGAGCAGCCCAAATGCAAGATCTTTCTAGAGTGCCACACACACAAGGGATTCAGACACCAGCAGCCCAACAGTTTTCTCAGTATCAGCAGCAATGGCCTCAGCAAGTACAACCACAACAGCAGCAGCCCATGCAACCCCAGGTTAGGCCTTCTTCAACAACAGTTCATCCCTCATACAACCCACCAGTTCAACCATCAAACTTGTCTCCATCAGATGCGATTCCAAAAAGCATGCCTGCGCAAGTCCCCTTTTCAGCCATTCCTCAACCCTTAACTAGTCGCATGGATGCCCTGCCTTATGGATATACTACTGCTAGAGGAGTTCCCCAGCATCCTTCACCTTCACCTCAGCAGCTCAAAGGAGCTTTTGGAACACAAACAGGCGATGTGTATGCAGCTCAAGGCCCCCACCCCACTCTTCCCACAAGTACTGCCTACATGATGTATGATAATGAAGGTGGGAGAGCACATCATCCTTCTCAACAACAGCATTTTCAGCAAAGTGGATACGCTTCCGCAAATCTCTCTCTCCAGAATCCACAGGCAGCTACACCAAGCACAAATATGCTGTCCTGCAATCCAAGTCATTCGCACTTGCCTCGCAATCATCCATATACTGAGTTGATTGACAGGTTGGTAAGCATGGGGTTTAGGGGTGATCATGTTGTCGGTGCTATTCAGCGGATGGAGGAGAGTGGACAGCCTGTTGACTTCAATGCTGTGCTTGATAGGTTGAACATGCATCCAACTCAAAGGGGATGGTGAAGGAAAAGCCATTTACTCGTGATTTCCATGTTCCGTGCTCCTTAGATAAACTTATGCTTATCCTTAAATAAATGTTGTTAGAATGTTGGTATTCTGCAGTATGTATATGATTGTTGGATTATACTCTACATGGTGCCGTCCTGTTATGCCCTTATTTCTTGGAGTGTATTGGACTCTTCCCTGTGATTTTAACGAAGGGAATCCAAAGCTCAACTAGCCTTCCAATGATTATGGATTTATGCTTGTCGCTGGTGTCTTGGGTTTGCCATACTCTTGTCGGGTTGAAGTAATACGTTCACGCCTCTGTTTTGAGATTATTCTTCTCATGTTTTTTGGTAAAAGTTGTTATGCAGGTATAACCTTCTTGACGAGCTATCACCCTTTAGTCTTAAGATTATTCTTATTGTGAAATCAAGGACATCTGTTAGGACTTCACAATTTGCTGAAGAGGCATTTGGCAAACGATATTTTGTTGAGCTTAAACTTGGTCGTAAGGGTGTTTGTGTAATAAATATCAGATGCAGTAGATTCATACAATTGAGCAAGTAAAAGAGATAGGAATTGTCAAATTGTGAAGTACAGTGCAAAGCCAAATGAACTTATAAACAGTAGTAGCCATGGAATGATATTCAGCTTTAGTTAAGGAGCAAGATGCGATAGGTTGCTGCTTGGTTTTCCAAAAGATTGGAGAGTAATGAAGAAGATGAAATAACCAATAAAAGAACGACAGGTAAGAGGAAAACCATTTCAGTCTGAATCATAATAGGTGTAAGTTAAAATCAAACTTGAAGGGAAGGAAAATACCTTGTCCAGGAGTAGATTTGAGATACTGTAAGATTTTAAACATTGCTACTCAATTCCATGGAGAGGTCTATTCATAAATTAAGAAAAGATGTGATATAAGTATATGGCCAAGTGATGGCCAAGCAGATGAGGCTACTAATAAGACAATAATAAGCACTAGTACTATCAAGGATGGCACTATCATCCAATGCCAATTTGTGATTTTTCTCTGTTGGAAAGGATATGGATTTGGCACTAATTAGGACTATCTCCTCCAAGGTAACTAATGCGTATTTATATTAAGATAAGATAATCCCAACAGGGGAGGAAGCCACCTCTAATCCAAGAAAACACATGAGAGGAGCAAGATTTTTTTATGTGAAATAGGCATCTAAGTAATCCTTAATAGCTTAAGTGTGGATGTTGTTGTTAGTAATAATATCTTCCACATTTTCCTTAATCGGGGTATGGTCAGATTGAAGGATGGTTGTAGAAAACTTAGAATACCATTGGTGAGAAGCTTATTTCAAACCATAAAGAGATTTGTCACTAGAGTATAAGAAACCAGGCAGTGGTGTCATATACACTTCCCTATTAAGGTCATTTTGTAAGAACGCGTTATGAACATTGAGTTGGTGTAATTCCCATGACTTGACAATGGCCACTGGCAACAAACTTTAGAGGATGGTAAGTTTGGTAACCAAAGCAAAAGTTTTAGCGTGATCAAGCCCCGCAACTTGCGTATGGCCCCTGATAATCGATCAAGCCTTGTTTTGCTTGACCGTTCTATAAACCCATTTAAAACCTGTGGATTTCTTCTTTCGAGGTAACATCTCCAAATTCCATGTATGATTCTACTCAAGAGTCTCTAATTCGTTATGAATATCTTTGGTTGCCTATATGTAGGACTTCAACTCATCATATTGAGTGATGGCCACTAGAAAACAAGTATGTTAAAAAGTAAAGTTGGAATATGAGAGAAAGTGAGATAAAGGATAAGACATACACTTTGACTTTTTGTAAAATTTATCATTAAAAAAATTTGAATAATATTAGTATGATGATACTCTTCTATTTTTATAATAAAATGATTTTCATAGTATTATTGTTTTATTTGTCCATTAAATTAATGTTACATTTCTCATATATAGTTTTTTTGGTTCATTTCCTTTAAAAATAAATTTAGTTTCAACTTATTCATTTTATAATTTTATGTACATATAATTTAAACATTAATTAAAAATTATTTTTATTAAAAAATTTCGTTAATTAAATGAATGTTACATTTCTTATATATAATCTCTTTGGTTCACTTTTTTAAAAAATAAATTTACATTCAATTTATTTATTTCAAAATTTTATTATAAATTTTAAAATAAAAATATTTAAAAAGAAACCCAATCGAGCTTCAAGCTTAAAGTCCCAAGGTCCAATCGAGCCTTATGCTAGGCTCGGACCCTAACACAAAAGGAGGTGATGCTGTTTGTTTTGTTTTAAAGGATAGATAAGGTTTTTTAGAAATTAAAAAAATTAGGTGTTTTGGTAAAAGAGGTAGCTAAAAACTAAAAACCTAAAATTCTTTATGTTTGGCTATAAGGATAAATTAATGTGGCCCTAAAGTAATGGTGTAACTTATTCTAACATAGAACAAGTTTTATTTATTTATGAGACAAACTTATTCTAAAAATAAAATAAGCTTATATTTAGTTACAAGATTAATCTATTAAAAGACTAAAACAAATTAATAAGTTAACTATTAAATTTTATTATGACTAAAAATAATAATTTTGTACCAAATAGGCCATGGATAGTTATATTTATGAATAAATAGAAACTCCATATCTATCTTATTTTAATAATCTATTTAGTTATTAATTTTATATTTAATTCTTTAAATATTTGTGTCAAGAATACTTCTCATCGAATTATTAGTTTATTTGATTAGTTATCCTTTATTAATTGATAAATTTTATCAATATTTTGTTGATTATATATATATAAGTGTTGAATCATGTTTTTCCTTGAATCAATTTTAGAAAAAAGTTGTAATGATGAGGACCATTGATTGCAATTTATACTCCAACATAATAAAGTTATATGAATTTTATAAAGGCACAATTCAATCATTATCGAATGGTGTGTAGGATAGACTTAATGTTACATATTATTTTGGTAAATAACATGATTTAAGGTCTCATTCTTATTAGTTATAGGGTTTCACTATGTTATGTGCAAGGTTGTGAAAGATAGATAAGAAATAGAGAGAAGCTAGAGAAAGAGAGTTTTGAGAAGGAGAAGTTAACTTCAAAAGGATTGTTGTCTTATTCATTCCAAACAAGCATATTTATAATAAGAAACAAGATTAATTCAAAAGAAACTACCAAGCTAATCTCAATAGCTAAGAAACAAGAAATAACCTATCCTAGAAAATAGGAGATAACAAAGAATGTCAAAACTACTTAAACAAGTACTTATCAGATCCTATTTCAATGGCATAAAGCCTCCACAACAACCTTCATCCTAACTACACGGCAACTTGTGACTATGCCACATAAGCGCAGACAAGCTAAACGTATCACACTGCTCCTATAAGAAAATACAAAGAACTTCACAAAATGCTCATGTCTTGCACAAAGATTTGTTGATGAAAATATGGAATACTCCATCAGACAATATTCTCACATATAGTTAGGTGATAAAAAACTTACTTGAAAGAGCATAGGCTAAGGGAAGTATCGAAAGGTCTTAGTTTTAGTGGACTACCAAAGGATATATTGGAACTAATAGTTGATATGAACTTTAATGATTAGTTTAAAGACCTAATTGACTCAATTCTTTATAGTGTTCATCAAATTTCATAAATTTAGTTAGATAGTTTTAGTCACTTTCTATGTGATGCTTAGTACATTTGTTTATTTTTAATGATAAATACGTAGCATTATTTGTTTGTACCAACCATTTTCATAACTATTACATTATGGATAGTTTTTGTATTGAACCTGATTGCAGTTTTACCTCTTTATTGTTTTATATATATATTATACTTGACATATTTAAAAACAAATATGTCTAAACAAAATTATTAATTTTTAATCAATTATTATATGGATGATGATTGAAATTTTTTTAATATTTTAATGTTATAGGTAATTAACAAAACAATTAAAGTTTTGTTTTAGAAGGTTGCATCAAATTAATTAAAAATGACAACAATAACATAATAAATGTGTCATTAGAGAAACAATGTGTTTGAAGAAAATGACTACTGCATCCATGAATATTCTTATAGAATTCAATATAGGTGAAATGCTAAATGGTGGCAATTATGAAATTTGAAGTATGGAAAACCAATATATGTTAAAAGAGTAAAAATCTCTTGTCTCACTACATGAAATTAAAACACTTTCAAAGAATGAAATTATGGCTCAATATAGGAAAAACTTTTATAAAAAGATATTATGGCTCGATATAGGAAAACTATGAGACACATGACTTTTGAAAAAAGGAGAACTCCCTAATTGACATAGTATACATAATAGTGTGAAAATTAACAAGTATGATCATACCAAGGACATATGTTTCATAGTGGCAATATGCTTGGGTAGCACCACAGTGACCAAATTATTGCTACTTAATATTAATAAGAATAATTAAAATAAATTATAAATGAATAAATGAGTTAGAGCATTCTTTTCTTTATTTTTCCTCATTTCTATAGATTTTCCCTTTGAAAAGCCAAATTTTATAGCTTTAAAAAATTATATATGTAATCATTTGAAAGTCTTTTGCTTCTCTTTTTTTGTTTTTTCTTTTCTTCATTTTTCTAAAAATTACAAAATGGCACTCTTATTAGATTAGTTATCAAATACGTCATATAAAATATAATTAATGAGAAATTAAGATTAATTGAATAAAATTAGACATAATCAATTACTATTAAATTAAATATGGTATAAATCTTACAAGTTAAGAAATATAATCAAACTAAAATAAAAGTAAAAGTAAACAACGTATGATAAAATGAAATATCATTAATAGTATAATTAAAAACTTGAAATATAAAGGCGACCACAAATAATAAATAATATCAAGTTACTTATAACTAAATAAATAAAAAAGTGATAATTAGAATGCATATTTTTAACATATTATCGTATTATTGACAAAAAATATAAATTAAGGAAGTAGTAGAATTATATGTACTAGAATAAGTAATATTGTATGAACCTTACAAATTAATCAAATACTTTTGAAGAATTTCTTATTTTTCAAAGAGTTTTTAGCATACAAAAGTAGGGAAATTTCTAGACATCCTTCCTTCATATTTTTATCTTTTTAGCATAGCTTATTTTGCTAATAAAGATAACACATCGTTATGAATATTTTAAACAAATCATTTTTCTAAAATTGAAAGAAAAAAAAAAGATATCTAATATACACATAATAAGATGATTAGCTTCTACAAGTATCTGTACGAATATGAATACGACTTAGCCCATATGAGTTTAGATTGACATACGAACGAATTGAACTATTAAAAATGGCCCATTTACTTCTTCTAGTAGATATTCATTTCCTTATTGCACTTTTTTTTAAAACAATTTCCTTATTGCACTTATTTCCAATGACATGATATTTTTAAGAAATAAGATAATTTTATTTCCATGAATCAATATTTTGTCTACATCATTTGCTAGTGCGATATATGTGCTAATCAAGCTTCACTTTCAACATATCCTACTAATATATCGAACTAAACAAATGATATGTTATAATGAAGTCATGTGTTTTTTTTCTGTTGGTACCACGCCATGCTCCTGTGGTGTTTATGCAACTGAGGAAAGTTTCTCTATTTGAACACTATAAAAGTTTTGTTAAAGCTTTATTTCCAACACGGATGCTCATATAAAATTCACATCAATTTGTAAAACAATGATGATTGGCAGGGATGTATACTTCCTAAGTTGGTAACTTACCAATAAAGACTTTGTTTCATTATGTACAACCATTTGATCTTCTAGTTGATAAGTACTTTATGGTTGATTATGTCCTTTTATTCGTAGAGGCTTAGGGGTAGTCTGATTCTCTTGATTGTATGCCTTGTAATATCACCCTCTTTCCATGATTGATTATTGAAAATTTTGTTGTTTCCCTCTATCCAAAATGCCAATAATCATATAGGATAAAGGAATGTGAGTTATCCACTTATCCCCTTCATGTATGTAGTTGAGATGTATACTCCAATTCATAATTTCTGACCAGGACATAGAAGGACTTTTTATACAACATAAATGCATTATAAATCTCCATATTTAGTTGGTATAAGATCATTGTGAGAATCATTACTATTTTTGCACAAGGTACACTAGATAGGGATTAATAGAAACTTACCTAACATATCTAATTTGGGAAGCTTAAATTTGAAAACTTTCCATAGTGTGTGTGCATCCTTGGGGCTACAATTTTTTCACCGTATAACTTTTTGCTAGTTTACTTGAGTATTTTCTTAATAATATATCATTATGGGTAAGTAATTAGAGTAACAACCAGAAGCTTCCAGCTTCCATTATAGATCTCCATATTTAGCTGGTTAGGAAGTTGATTGTACCTGATGGTAAGCCATAGATAAAGCTTTGGTTTAAAGTGGACAAGCCATAAGTTGCTCTTTCATCCTGCCTACTTATAATCTTCAACATATCTAATTCATTGACTTAGTAGAGAGGTCTAGGAATTAAACCAGAAGTTTGAGGATTCTCCATTTGCAACTTGATGACTACATATTTCTCTTAATTTGTCCTGATTTTTCCAATGAATTTTATCAGACATGAGGCATTACTAAAGATGTTTAAGTTCCATAAACACTTATCTTTTACATAATACACATTGACCTAACTAAATCATAAAGATTGTTTGCCCTAAATTAATCTCCAAGCCTTTTTTTGTAAGCAAAACTTGATTCATTAATTTAGCCGCTAGGATGCCTAAACCTCCTTGCTTTGTTGGTGACATACTTTAGGCCATTGGATTCTTCTTCCTTCGTTTTCCAACTTGTGGTCTGTTTATAAGAAGCTCTTTAGGTTCCTATCAATTTTGTTTGTGATGCTTTAAGGAATAACCAGGTGAGAGCTCCATTACACATATATAAAAGATGGCACTAATTTTATTAGTTGAGCCTTACCTGTCAAAGATAACTCTTTACAACTCCAGCTATTGATTTTATTGAGGATCATGTCAATGAGAGGTTTAAATTCCAACTGAGTTGGATTAACTGATGAGATTGGAATGCCTAGATATTGAAGTTGCAGTTGTTGCACTTTGAAACTAGTAATTGATAATAATAGTGGGCTTAGGCTGTTAGTACTCTTAGAAACAAACAAAGCACTTTTACCTATTAATACATAATCCAGACATTCTATTGATCATCTTAATGATAGTGATGAGTTTTGGAAAAAAGAAATAAGTCATCAGCAAAGTTGAAATTTAGGATTTTTAGCTTTATGCATTTTCATAAAAATTATAGCATGGATTTCTATCAATAACTCTAGCTAACAACTTGTTGAAAACCTCCATCACTAAAGAAAATATGTAAGGTGAGAGTGGATCCCCTTGCATAATGCCTTTAGCTCGCTTAACTAAAATTTGAGCGCTCACCATTTTCCAAAATGTTAAAACATATTAAGCTTAAACATTGATGGATCCAAGTTATGAAAGAGCCAAGAAATCCATATACATACAGGATGTTAATTACAAAAAGTCATTTAACCATGTCATATACTTTTTGAAAATCAATTTTCATGACATCATTTCTATTGCCTCTCTTTTTGGAATAATGTTTAAACAGCTCTTAAAATATACATATGTTGACATTTATGGATCTTCCAGGTATGTTAGCCCCCTAAGCCTCATCAATATTGTTTTAGAGTACCGATTTTAACCTTTTTGCTAATACTTTGAAGATGATCTTATAGATAGTATTGTAACAAGCAACAGGTCGATACTCACTCAAGGTGGTTGGATTTTTACCTCAGGAACTAGGATGGTGAAGGTCATGTTTTATCTCCCTTAGAATTTTACCTTGCTTACAAAAATTCCAAAGCTGCATCCATAACTAAATCATTAGTAATGTGCTAGGATTTAATGAAGAAGTTAGCATTGAATCCATCCAGTCCTGGTGCCTTTCTTGGGTGTAGAGATTTAAGGGCTTGTTGACTTCTTATGTAGCTATAAATTAAGTTAAAATAGTGGCTACTTAAGCTAAGATTTGGTATTATATGATTTCATGTATTAGCCTCAAAGAAGACTAAAAGCTATAGGTGAATCTTACAAGATTAAAGAGATGCTTTTCTACTACTTTAATTAATTAATTTTGAGTTGTTATAGTAATACCTGAATGAGTAATTAATAAATTTCTATTAACTAATTGCCTAGAAACAATAGCTTTATGATAAAAAGCTAAGTTTTTGTCTCCATATTACTCTAAACCTTTACTTCATCAAAGGTCGATGGAAGGCCACATTTTGAGATAGATTATGTAAGGCTTACTTCTCCTAGTTAAGCTAGATAGATAAATGGTCATTACAAATCTCTAATTGGATTTTTTCCCAGGCACTTGTTTGCAATATTGACAAGATGATGAATTTTGCCTATATTATAATTATAGAATAACTTGAGTTCCTCCTTATCTCTGCTCAATTTTCTGATAAGGATAAATTGTCTTATTCTTTTAACACGATGGTTACATCCTCTTTCAACTACTTCATTTTAGCCTATAAGATTGATTAGAAAATTGTTGAATAAAAGAGGGATTTTGATGGATTTGTTTGAATTTGCCATGTGGACTAGTATTGGGAGTGATTTGAGAATTTTGTGTTTGGGAAGTCAGTATTAGACTAAGCAAAAGCATGACTTCACTCCAGGATCTTATTGCTCCAAGTGAAAAAATACCACCAAAAGGTATATCAATTCCTTGGATATCATGGAGATAGTTTTTTAGATCATCATAGAAAGACCTATAAGAAAATTTGCCTTGCCTTTAGCCTCTTCAACACATATCGTAGCACTAAAATCACACAATAGAGGCCAAAGTTCCTTTATAGAAGAAGTTATATCCCTTAGTTTTATCCATAGAAACGATCTTTGGTAAGGGTAATTCAAAATATAAATCATGGACATGTATGTATAGATGTATACCTCTTTGAGATGTACCTTCATGTGAATAAACTGGTCTCGTGCAATGGAACTTAGAATATAGACCTTTCCTTCATTTTATACCATTATGATTCCCCATTTGGAAGTGCATTATAGTTATAAAATAGCTTCCAATTGTTTGGAAAATTTTTTAGTAAATCGCATTTTCCTTGTTTGATACGTGAATCCAAATTTCCTATCAAGATAGGCCTATTTTCCAAAATAAAGTCCTTCAACAAAAGTTTTTTGTTAAGGGAATTAAAACCCTTGACATTCTATGCTGCTATAATCATAAGTTTAGGTCCTTTGAGGGACCTTTTCTTCCTATTTTATTTCTTCCATTAGCAGGTATGAAAGCATTTTCTTCTTTTGTAAGCTTTCCAAAACATAAGTGATCTTTGAGGGGAGCACTTATGGAATTTTTACCTATTCTACATATTTAGATTGAATATCGACAAGCTTATTAATGACAATTGTAATAAAGTCAAAGTTGCTTAACATATTTGGAGTTTCAGTTCCTTAATTGTTGGTGTTTTCTAGAGGATCATAATTGGGTTCCTTTTAAGGGTTTATGGTTTCCTTTTCAGTAGGTATTGCCTCTGAATGATGATCAATATTATCAGCTTCCAACATAACCTGATAGTTTATGGTTTCCTTTGTAGTAGGTATTACCTCTAATTAATAATCTATATTGTCATCGTCCAATTGATCTTGAGAGAAATCAATTTAAAGGTTCTACTTGTGGCTTTCTAGGATTTCTTGGTTGTCATTATTGAAGGCCTCTATACATAGGTTACTCTTACAACATCTTTTACTAGCTCAAGATTATCATTCAATCTGAGGATAGGTATTTCATTTAGTAAGTGCTTTATAACGTCAATTACACATATTCTAACATAATTTATTCTACTAGTTTTTATTGTAGATTGATCCAAACAAATTGGTCTACTTACAAAGCTTGCTAGCTGACTGAGACTAGTGGTTGTCCAGTATTCCAAAGGTATTCCATAAATGCACATCCATATAGGTGTGTTGGTCTACTTGAGTTCTTCACAGTTGATTCCTGGTCTCCAGTTTTGCAGCAAGATAGGCTTGTTATGCACATATTGTGGACATAATTCTAGGACCTTTTTTTGCAGAAGAACAACTATGAAATCTAAAGAAAAAGATATCCTATTCATTTTCAAGGATATCTTTTAGTCCTAATGGCTTGCAGTTGCTAGTGGCCCATACTTTTGTCACTAGAAATGATATCCTTTTTTTCAGAAGAAAACCCATCAATGTTGCATTCCAAAGCTTAGATCTTACTTTAAGAGCTGCCAGTGGAGATATGACCTTTTAATTTTCTACAAGGTTGCTTAGAGGATAGTAAGATAGATTAATGTTTATTTTGCATCACTAACAACTTGAGTCTATGATTTCCTTGTATGTCCAATATAGTCATTAGTGTTAGCTTTAATAGCAATGGTATAAAAGGGGTTCGAGCTAGTGGATGGCAAGTTTGGGTTAAATCTTGGATGGGTGAGGGATCAAGTAGAGGCTTAGTTTTGAAGCTTTCACTGCCCTCTAAAGGAGGGGCATTGTTCTAGGATTAAATTTTGGAGGATAATGTTCAAGTACAGGCTTAGTTTTGTTCTAGGAAACTTCTCAATGTCTGAGAAGTTTCCTGCAAGTTTCATATTTGGTTAACAAAGTGGCAAGCTTTCAAAAGTTATTTACAAAAAACAGTAACTCAAAAGGGAGGGAAAGTAGGTAATGACTAAAAAGCCCTTGGTTCATGGATAGAGAGAATAAGGACTGAAAAGAGATCCTGAACTGGAGACAAGGAGGGAAACAAAAGCAAGTTTCGTGTATGGAGAAAGGGGAATGAAGGTTGTAGGAGAGGTAAATAGAAATGATCAAGTGAAGGGAGGCAACTAGTTGGTATTCTAGAGAGAGAAGCTCTATAACTGCTATTATTATTCCAATGACATGATTCATATATTTGCAGTTTAGTTTTTCTCTATTAGAAACTTCAACAGAAGCTCATCAATGGCTTTTTTTTTTGTTAGCTCACTAGATGTCTTAGGAGGGTCTCAATTATGGGAAGGCGCCTTTAAGTCATTCATACCCAGACTAATCCCCACTCATACCGGATCAGCTCGTAAGGAGTAAAGTGTTGGCCAAACAAGTCTTTCCATTCTTAGGACTCGAACTCAAAACCTCTGGTTAGTTGTACATAGTTCTTTTGTCATATACCTTACTCTTAAAATATTAATTTTAAAGTAAAAGATACAAAAATTTTATATAATTTATATTTTCTAATGAATTTTCATGTTTTAAAATTATTAAAAGTATTTTTAATAGGATAAATTAAAAAGTATATTTTTAGAATTTTTTACTTTAGTATTAATTTTTTAAAATTTTAATTTACTGTAAATTTTAAAAATTAAATAATTCAATTAAAAAAAGTGTACATTTTATAGATATGACTTAAGAATATGAAGATTGAAGCTTAAATAAGTTAAGAAATTTTTTATCTTTGCTAATATGATTTCTTGTCCTCTTTTGACAAATATATCATCTACTTATTTGATGATAAAAATATAAGAAATAAAATATATCACGTAACTTCTGTAAATATCATTTTTCACATTTACATCAATAAAATATATACAAAGACAATTTATTGAGTTGAACAATTCAATTTTTAAAATTTTGAACAATTAATTGAAAATTTTAAAAGAATATATATTAAAATAAAAAATCTAAAAGAATTTGAAACTTTATTATTTATTATTCATATTGTTAAAAATATTTTTAATAATATTTTATTTTTTAAAATTATTTATTATAAATTTCAAATCATAGTAGTTATATAAATACTACACTCTTAATATTAATAGTTTATGATAACATAATTTGAAAATAATTTAGTGCAATATATTTTAAATATTTTTGTTAAGAAAAAACCCAACGCACTAGAGAAAAAGCACAATAAAAAAACATATAAGATTTATATAATTCAACCAATATGACCTACGTCTACTAGCAGGGAAGAGTAGTCTTATTTCATCATAGAAAAATGTTACAAGTAATTAAATCTTAGAATCGAATATATATATATATATACCAAAACTGGTTTAGGCCACTCAAAAACATACGCAAATTGGGTAAGGTCTATATCACAGGGGGCTTCGCCTCCCTCACCATTGATCTCTCTTTATTTTCTCCTTTTGGATCGAGCTTCCAAATATTTAAGTCGGGTCATGATTCGTTTACGGTTCACTAAAATTCAAGCACTCAACATGTTTTATACTATAAATATTTTTCTAATAATTTTAAAACATAAGATAGTTCTTTAAAAAGAGTAAATTCTAAGAGACTTTTTCATCCTTGAGTTTAGGACGAATGGGACGAATGGGATGGACGACCACGAAATTCCATTCCACCGTTCATTTCATTAACGACTTGATTTTGTCCCCTTTTTATTATTACTCTTGTCACGCCTATCACTTAAATTGTCACAACCGTGACTCATGCCTTTTTTTTCTTTCTTACGCATGTTACAATCAACTAAGGAAGAATGTACAACCACGTTACAATGCAATCATAGATTCAAATGTGACTGGATCCAAAGAGGATAGCTTCGTCGACATGATAAATCGCGCTCTAGAGAAGGAGTTCAACGAGACTGACCAGAGTGAAGGTCTTTGCTAGATCTGAACTCCTCTATCTTTTCTCTCTTTACGAAACCCATAAACTAAAGCAATAAAGAACTAATTTGAAAGAACATAAATTAGGGAAGATTTTCTACAGGTTTTTCAATTATACTACTTCCTTTTATCTTGTAGCCACTGATCTTAGTAGCTTCAATAACAATCTTGCCAAAGAATAGGTTGGTAACTCCTTTAAGTTGTTGTTTGTGCTCATTCCATTCTTAAATATGATAATCTTGACACTAAACTCCCAAAGGCTAATTCATCATAATGTGAACTAGGCCTAAACTTGCACTCTCTTACTGATATGACTTAAGATGTCACACCCATAACATACAAAATCTCCATCCAACCGTCCATTTTATGAACGGTTGGATTGTTACCCTTTCTTGATCACACCTATTTACTCTCGAAGGTTCCAAAGAGAGCAAAAGTTTCTTTTCTCTTCTGATGTTTTGCTCTCTCCTCTGGCTTCCTCTCCTTCTCCACCATAAACTTCTTTCCTTTGATATTGCTTCTAGTTTCTCGAAATGGGAATATCTTTTTGTGTGTGTATATCTTTCCCATGAGGATTCGTAAGAACTCAAACCTTTCCTCATTGGTGCTCTCATCGCACGTTCCCAGGTCCGAGGTGCTTCAGACACACGTGTGCCAGCTTAACCGATCTCTATGGAACGTGATTTCCTTCTCCAACAATGCTTACCAATCTTCTCTACCTCAAGTCAGTTGATTATTTTCACAGATCTATCAAAACCCTCTTCACTATTCTTTCCATTTCTCCTACTTCTGCCTATAGTTTCATGTCTTGTGTCTAGGTTTTTTGTGAGTGGAGAACTAGGTCTTCATTTAAAACCTAAATGTTCTGCCTTTTATCGTTTATTCAGTTCCTGATAGTCAATTAGGTTAATGGGTCTTCCTCATTGCGCTTCTTTTTCTATTTTGTTATCATCCAGCTTTGTGCAGGCTTACTGCTTTAGCTTTTATATATTTTGTATCAGTTCGAAGGAGAAGATAGTTTTAATAGGAATGCGAGTTTAGGCGATTCGATTGGTGTTGTTGAGAGGTAATTTTAATCTCTATACCAAATTTGACTCGTATTAGGGTTTTTGTGATAGTTCCATATTTTAGAAGTAATTGCTAATTTTCACTACTAACAACCCTCGACCCTTAGTTAGCATCTGTAGTTGTTGAATATGGAATTATACAACGCGCAATATGGCATCGATGATGGTGGACTTAGAAGAGGAAGCGTCGATAAAGATAAAGATCGATAATATGGTCATCGACAATAATTATGAAATAGAAGGCAACCCTTTGAAGAAGGGGATGGTCAACGATGACCAAGACATTAAAGTCGTTAAGAGAAGTGAGAAAATTCATTGTTGTAACAAAAACGACGGCAAGGGTTGGCATTGCAAGAATGAATCCAAAGAAGGGTTCGTCATGTGCCAGCATCATCTGAGTTTATTCAAATCGTATAGCAGCAACATTGCAGCAGCTTCTCTAGGCCTCTCCTCTGTGAAGAAACCCGAGAAGACAGTATCTGGGTCGTATAATGCTCGAGCAAAGTCATAGAAGAAAGGGTCATCGTCGACGTTGACGACTACGTCTATAACATCCCAATCCCATATTAAGGGTTAGAGCTAGAAATACCATATATGAGAAATATTATTGAGAGATTAAAAAATGCAGTTCATACTCATGCATAATATTAGTATACACACACGTGAATTTGTTCATTGCATACATTACAATAATTTGTTCATGCAATCATTTCACATTTTCTGGGTATAAATGAATGATTTAATGTGATTATGATATGGATAGTGACTATTTTGCCTTACAAATTTATTTGGTGTATTAAATTATTGATTTAGAAGTTTTGGTGAAATTTGAGAATTTTCTAGAAATTAAGGATATTTTTGGACTAAGAAAAATGCCAAGTGACGAGATAATTGATGAATAGTGGCACAAATAAGTGTCAAATGGCAGTAGAAATTTTTATGAATGGCATATGTCATTGAAAATTGGGAGTCAATTGGAATCAAATAGATTAGTTATTAAAGGAGGGACAAATGGAACCATGAGAAAGAGACATGTGTCACTTGCCACACCACTTATGTCCCACAATTTTGTTCAAATGAAAGACCAACTCTCATTTGATCTTTCACTTGTTAAATGCTCTCTCTCTTCTTCTCTTCTTCTTCGTATTTTCTTCTTTCTTCTTCTCCATCATCTCCGACACTCTCTTTTCTCACACTCCATGTTGATCCTTGCTATTATTTTTCATTACTAGTTAATTCAAAATCCTTGTCTTCTTCATCTTGCTATTAAAAGGACCCAACCCTTGCTTCTATGAAAAATGATTGTGTGATGCTTTGGAAACTAGGGTTCATGGTTATTTTTGAAGATCTTGAAGTAAACAAGTAAGTTAAAAGCTTTACTCTTCTTGATGTGTTAAATGAAGCATGTATAATGATGGTTAGAGAGATGGTGTTATGTATGTTGGACGTGAATGAGAAAACCTATGTATGTTCCTGTCTTGTTTTCATGTGTTTGATGATTAATGATTCTTAAATTGATTAAGAGATAATTTAGAGTTAGAATGAGTGCTAAAATAGGGTTGAAAGAAGTGCAAAAAAGTGATTTATAAATGAATGTATTATGTTCTGCTTTGGGGTTATTGATCAAGTATAGATCATGAATTGTTGTGTATGATATTGAGTTGAAGTGGAAGTGGGAATGAAGAGGAAATAACAAGGACATGAGTTATAAATGATAGACTAAGCAAAAGAGATGAAGTAGGATGAAAATGAAGTTAAAGGTGTGCTGAAGTATGTTATATACAGTGTTTTACTGAACATACATCTGTATTTTTGGCCATATATTTAATTGTAGATATCCAAATGGGATGATTTTTTATTTATATTAAACTAGATACATATTACTACAATTCTTATGAAGGAATCGAATTTGAAATTTGTCCGTAAGAGTCTTGAAACTTGGCTTGAGGTTGAGAATGGTGTTTTGTAGAGATATAAGAACAGTATGTAGTATTTTGATTATAAATTATATGATATTGAACCAAAGTGCATGAATTTGATTTCATTAGAAACTTAAGACATATAGGAACATTTTATTAAAGAAGGTATTGCCTAAAAACCTCTTTTCTATGTCAAAATGGTTATACAAAACTAACCGAAAAATCTATTATGAGAAAAACTGGAAAACTGCAGGAATACTGGGAAATTAGTTTCTATCATGATCGTGGCAGATTTTCATGGTAATGTTGTGATTATGCAATGGTTGAACCAATTAAGGATGAGGTATATAATTATGATCTTTTTGGACTTAATTAGGACTTAAAAGGAACATAAGTTACGTTGGAAAAGTTGGTTAAATGTGTGATAAGTTTGATTGATCTTGACGTTATACCTTTAAGGAAAAGGATGTTTGAAGGTAATGCTTCTAAATGTGAAATATTTAGAGTGTTAAATGAGGACATAACATAATGAATGAATTGTTTGATGCATTACGAATAAGACAAAGTATGTAAGGAGATTGGATTTCATGAATGATGAGATTAAGTTTGAAATGTTGAGTCAAATGAGTAGAGGATTAGAGAGTTTAATGCAATAAATGGGTAGTGTAATTAGCATGGAATGAAATTGCATTAAAGCGTATGAATTCGAGAAAAATTGGTATGGAATTGATGTTTTTATAAGTATTAAATTCGTGTGGATGAAGGAAGAAAGATGCAGGGCACGATCTTGGCCCTTACAACACGATCGTGGCCTGATAAAATAAGGTTCTGTCACGATCGTGGTAGCACGATCGTGGCTAGACCTAAAGCGAAAAAGAGTGATCATTAGAGTGAAGTTTGAACCAATCAATGCTAGGGTGCTTTCATATGATATAATTAGACTTGAATGAGATCTTAAGTGAACCTAGTGAATGATGAATAAGATGAGTAAAGCACATAAAGTGCATTAGATATTAAAGAATGATTGAAAGATGTTAATTGATTATGAGATGTAAATAAAGGAAATATACCCAGGATTGTTAATATAAGTATGCATTATACCTAACACATACACATATGTGTATAATGAAATGTTTATGTGATTGTGTAATTAATAATGTGTGTGCATTATGTGTGTTGCATGAAATTGATACACAGGATTCAACATTTGCATCCAAACGCTTCTGGATCATGAAAGCAAATGCTAATCTAGAGCGTACTGTGAGTCGACCTAGATGGTCTCACTTTCATTGTTTGTTTTGTTTTAAATTTTCTATATTAAATTATTTCTGAACGTGAATGTGATTGAGACAATTCCAGAAATTAATAGTCCGAGAATTTATATAAATGTGAGAACATAGGAAGTGCTCATTATATGTTAATTGGACTAAAATAAATGATTATCAACATTATTGTTGAATGTCATACATCGATCCGATGAATATATGTGAATGGGAATGGGAAAAATTAAGTGGTAATGATTGTTTGAAAATATGTGAATGTAGTGCATTTCATTACATAAATGTATAAAAGATAAAGGTTATTGTGACCAGAGTAGCTACTGAAAAAGAGTTTAAAGCTTAGAAATTGAAAAAGAGCTTAAAGTTCATAATGTGGTATGAGCCTCTGGCTCATATGTAAAATGAGCCATGTATTCCCAACAAATAAGGGACAGTTATTAATGAACCCAACATCTACAATAGATATGGGACAGTTACAGGCACTCGATCACAACAATAATAATTGAAAGTGAGTCTCATGAGCATTGCATATGCATTGGATATGTATGATTTAAATGATTGAAATAAATATTCTAAATGATTTATGAATGTGAAATATAAATTAAGTGAATATAAAGTGTATGTGATTCAACATGATGATTAATGAAATGATGTGAATTTCGTGATTACATGAATTGATGTGTTATGTGATTGAGTGAGCCATCGAGGATAGTCCACTCACTAAGTTCGCAAAATTCAACCTAATATTGCAACATTTTTTTCAGGCTTAGGGAGATCTCTAGTTAGACAAATTGGAGTCTAACCATTGAATTCAGATAAAAGATAGAGGTCAAGATCAGTTGGCATCTGCACACATTTTTCTGTTATGTTTTTCTTAAAGAATGTATTCCACAAATATTGTACCATTGTATGTGAATAATTCTATTTTGTAATGACTTTCCAAATTGGAATGTTTGTAAATGAGGATGATCAATGAGTGTAATAACAATTGTGACTTTGATGTTTATGAAAAATGGGCCCAAATTTGATTAGTGGTTTTCGGTAATATGCGTGTGATGTTTGAAAAGAGAAAATTTTCCAATGAGTTTGATTGTTTGACTGCTCTAGCGCATCGCTTTCATAGGGCGTGTGTCCGAATGTCCTCGGGATGTACGGATATGTGCTCAGTGGAAGTAGAGTGCTACAATGTCTAACCTATATGCATTCTACTACTATTCTGGGTTCGGTCTGTCGTGGGGTAAACGTAGGGGTGAAATTAACAAAATCAAGGCAGCCAAATATATGGAGAGCAACACAAACATTGCCTTTATCGGCAACACGACGCCATCTTCCAACTCTTCACTAATTGAATATAGCACCAAGGATAGGTTTGAGTCTAAGGATAAGGACGAGGACAGCGATGATGAAGAGGAGTTTGAAGATAATGAGAATGGTGGAGATAATGGTAAGAAACAGATGAGAAAATCATTGAAAGAGATGTCCTTGAAGTCCCTCATGTAGTAAGTGAGTAGAGTTTAGTTAGTATAGTAGTGACCTTAATGGTGGGCTTTTGTTTTAATTGTTATCTCTTTTTTCTTTATCTTTTATATATATATAATTTTAGGGTTAAAGGCAAAATGGGGTTTGTATATGGACACATGTGTGGATAAGGTGGCGAATGGTTTGGTTTAATTTTGCAGATATAGTTCTTGGTATTTTTATTATTCTTTTTATCTCTATCTCCCTCTTTCTCTTGCTCTTAACCTAACCTTAGATGAAAGGAATATGATGGTTTAACATTTGTCACTTTTTATATGGTTGTCATATAGAATAATGTAATAAATTTCCTGGTCTATAGGCATACTTTGCATGTGCTCCACTTGGAATATACTGTTATCGACATAAGATTCTATAAATAGCAACATGGGTTTGCATGGCATAAATAAGGTAGTTATCAATATTTTGTTCAGAAGCATACTTAACTAGTGTTCTAAGTTTGATTATCATATTCTTTTATAAATCTTCAACATAAGTGATTGAAAAATGGAAGCATTATCCGGTATCATGGAATGATCGATCAAAAGAATTAGGGTAGTATAGTTTCATCTAATAACAACAACCTGTGTGTCTCATGCATAAATCTTTAAGGCAACTGCCTTTGTAATTCTAGTTTTCCTTTTTTTGTAGTTATTAACTTAAATTATTATGTATGTGAACAAATAAGGAGGTATTTTTATGTCTTCATTTGTTTAGATGAACATCCTGAACAATGACTTTGATCTGGTATTATCGTATCCTAGTGATGCCATCACAAACAACACTACCCTATTCTCTGATGATACAGATGACAAGTCTCGAAGGAGCACAAATCTAGAAATGGGGTTTCAACTCATCAGGAAGATGAGGTTAGTATATTATGGACTTATATCAAAAGAGTTCTTTTACTCAGAAGGCATTATATAAATTATTTAATTTTCTGGAAATTAATTGATTCATTGCCAATTGTGGAAGTAGTTTATTTGAATAGAATCATATGAGGATAGATCACTTCACATAGGCTTCTAGTTGGTGCAATTTATTATGTTGATGGATGTTTCTGGACTGCACTAGGTTGCTCAAAACTCCAATCTCCTGAAGAACTTGAGCTCCTAGATATTCCCACGATTAATGAATCGAGTAGTTTAGTCAAAAGCATTGTATACATATCAGCAAAGGACGCACAAGGCATAGGAGGAAATGTTGATCTCTCTGAAAAGTGCACATAAACCACACTATTGAATTTGTTTATTGGGTTTCAATCTCTTGATCAGAGGGATAAAAGTTTTCAAGTATAAGTTGCTTATCTTAACATCGATGGCCAAGTCTAAGATAGGAAAGAACTGTTATCTTGTTAATCTAAAGGAAGCTTCCTATGGATTTTGGTCTTCAAAGTGCTTTAATTTTATCACTAGGTATATTTAAGTCCTGTACTGACGTTTTGTCATTTAATACAGTTAATGATTATTCATTTAGAATATGTTACTTACAGGTCAATGAAACAGCTAAAGTGCATTGTGGTTTTTATAATGAAAATGGAGGTTTTCGGATTTCTGATGAGGACAAAAGTTACATGGAAACTTATAAAGTGGTGGTCTTTACTTATGCATTTGGTGGTGGATATGACCCTTATCAACCTATTGGAATGTCCGATGCATCCCTTTAAAAGGTTAGCATTTCATTGGTGAAACAAGACATGACTATTTTAGCATCCTCAAAGCTTTTGAGCATTATGGGAAAACTGATACAGGTTTGTTATGTTGCATTTTGGGATGAAATAACACTAACAGCTCAGGAAGCAGAGGGCCACATAATTGGTGAAGATCATTTTATTAGGAGGTGGCGTGTGGTAATTATAAAGGATCTTTCTTTCACTGACCAAAGATTAAATGGTAAAATTCTAAAGGTACTTTTTGTGTTATTTTTCTTTAGACTTAATGAAGAAAGATGTACTTTAAATTTTTCACTATGGTTCCTTCTTTGGCAAGTTTTCCTTTATTTTTATTCACTTCTCGTTTGTAGGTTTCTTATTGCTAATAGTTCTTGAATTATGTTCTATGCAACTAACATCTTCCCTGCACTTATTGTTTTTAACAACTTTGGCAAGTTTTACTAAATTTTTCTTCTCTTCTCATTTATAGGTTTCTTAGTGCTAGTAGTTCTTGAATCCTATTGTATGCAACTATCATCTTCCCTGCACTTATTGTTTTTAACAAATTTGGCAAGTTTTACTTTATTTTTATTCTCTTCTCATTTGTACGTTTCTTATTGCTAATAATTCTTGACTCTTGTTGTATGCAACTATCATCTTCCTTACACTTATTGTTTTTAACAACTTTGGCTCGTTCTTTTTGGTGCTCTTGTTTCCTATAATTTCTTACAATGTGAAGTGCAAAAAACTATAAATTGACAAATATCATGATAACAATCATTTCCTTTTCAGTACCTTTTGTTATTGGGAAAATCTATGTTAAAGACATATTATATCGTTCCTTGATGTTATTGGTCCAAAGGGTTGAGTTGTTCTGTTTTTATATTTTTATCAAAAGATTGAGGCTTTTTTATTACATGAATCAAGGTATGTTCTTGCATAGTACAAAATACTTTCTATTTACATGCACATAATGTGGTGTGATGCAATTAATTGATAAAATGTGGTTAAGATTGACAGACATCAATGAGAGTCATGCATGATTTTGTGTGCTTTTTTTTTGCAATGGCATCATGTTTGTGCATTCTTCTTTTATTGAATATTCCATTTTATGGTTTCTATAGAATTAATATCTCTTTTTTGGCGCTTGTCAACTTTTTTTCATCAAATTCTTGGACATCATCTATTTCCTCATGCTAAGTACTCTATTTAGGTGAATTCAAAGTCTCAATTCAGGAGAGCCTTTGGGTGTCCTAGAAGCTCTTCTTTGGGGTTCAAATTCTATATTGGAAATTTCAAAGCATGGAGCTCGCGGTAATGTTTATGATGAGGCTAATTTTGTTGTGAAGAAGCACAAGGCCAACCCAAAAGAAGTTGAAGTTCAATTGACTCAGTATTGCCAAGATGGCTTACCCAAAAACAAGAGATTGAATGGAAAGAAAGGTATTGTTTTCCTATATTTAATTTTATTAGGAAGACTGAACTAATTGTACCTGTGACTCACACTAGGATAAGAGAAACATGTTTCTAATACCAAGCAAAGCATGGATTAGGTTTTGAGTATATGTTTAAAAGAGCTTTGTCTAAATCTGAACTTAGAAAGTCCTGCCTAGTAATTCCTAGTAAGAAAGGCTTAAATTTCGTTGTTTAAAATGTTAGTGACAAGATCAGTTATGGAAGAGGCCATTTTGTGATGAATCTTCCCAGGCCTTCTCCATTACATTTTTATTTTAGAAGGATGGCGAGCTATTATCTAACTGGTGTTAACAAATCTTTGGCATTTTCAGCCTTGACTGAGGCTTCGGTTATTATGAGGCAACATACACCAATGACTAATCTATTAATGTTCCTCTAGTTTAACGAAGTTGTTCACTTTACTTCGAGGGATCAGCTAAGTTTTCTTTATGTTCATTGGCGGTTGAAAATGGTGAGGATCCACTAGATGACAAGCTTTCCACTAAAAGAGATCACTCTCAGCTTCGGCGAGGAAGAAGAAATGCTCGATCTGTAAGTACTGTTTATTGTTATTTCCTAATACTCTACTTTCTTTGTGAGTAAGGTTTCTCCTTTGTTGTTCACCTACTTTTCTATCTCATCTATTCCATAAAGATCCAAGAAGCTAGCTGATCAACTTCCTGCATTATACTTCTTTCTTCACAAGTAATGAAAATGGGATTATATCCTTTAAAGTTTCAGTCTTTAATTTATGTCTGGTTTGAGTTATTTGTTCATTTTTACGATATTGGTTAGTGTTAACTTGTTCTTATCAACTTGTTGAGACTTATTACAGCAGGTGGGATTTAGAGGGAACGTAAGTGTAATTTCTAAGAGTGAAAAACAGATGGCAATGAGATGTTTCTTTAGATTCTCTTATGGTGAGTTAATGAGGTCGGAAGCTAACTTTTGGCAGATGTACAATGTCAATCTCTGTTCCCTCTAAAGCTTCAATTTTTTTATCCATTTTCATCTGATGCTCTGCAAATGATTACTTCAAATGGTGAAATTGAAAATTGATGCAGAGTTGTTAATTTGAAAGTTGTTAATATTTTGATCTACACTCTTAACTGTAGTTTGAAAGTTGTCAATTTGCATCTAATAATTTCCACTTTATGTTATTATTTATTAAATCTCAGCAATTTGTTTGGTTGGTTTATTGCACAGAACATATGATTATCTATTTTGTTTTCATGATGATTTTTGCAACTTGTCATTTGTGATTACATAATTTGGTTATGTTTGAAATTATTACATAAAATACATATTGATTTAATTGAAGCCGACTATATCTCAAAGTAGTAAATTCTGGTTGTCTCGAACAACGAAACTTATCAACCCAAAATCTGCATTCATAAAATAAAGATAATTTCTGTTATGATTGTTCTCTAAACACATCCAATAAAATACTTGACATAAATGTTAAAGAGTAATCGAGGAAAGCAAAAGGCTTGGAACATATCTGGCCTTCTTTCTTTCCTTTGATATTGCTTCTGGTTTCTCTAAATGGGCAAAAAGAAAAACAGCATCAACTCCAAGATCATCCATTAGAATATTGATTTAATTGAAACCAATTATATCTCAACGAAGTAGATTCTAGTTAATGGGCAAGAAAGAAGCGCAACATCAACTCCAAGATCATCCCAAATGGACAGAGAAAAATGAAGTTGTTGTTGGATCGCGTATGGCCCGAGTATTCACAATACACTCAGGAAGAAACCATAACACAACACGATGTATAACCGAAAACATATAGGATGCGTAAAAATACCTTTTTGACACAGATTGGTGGTTGATTTTCGGATTCGTAGACACTGCTACACGCGAATGTCCTCTATCAGTATCCACACGAGTATGCACGATCTGGGCTGTGGCTATCGTGTGCTAGCACATCCTGAAACTCTTTCCGAATGCCACACGCACTTCTCTCGGATGGTGGCTAGGGTTTTGTATTACAATGGTGTCTCTTTTTTATGAGACCTAAGTTTCTCTATTTATAGAGAAAACCTAATCCCATTAAAGCCCAATAAGTTTTGGCCCATTATATCTCATATAAT
>JANQBM010000009.1:3336973-3363044 GCA_025594535.1 Erythroxylum domingense
TACAAGAAGAATGAATGGAAGGAGTCGTGGATGACTAACTAAAAGATGATTATTAATGAATTAACTAAGATTAGTGATACATGTCACACTCTCATTAGCTTACTAAAATTGCTTCCCAATTCAATTCTAATTTCTCTACAAAATTCCAATGGCTCAATTCAATAATTCCTAAATTCATATGTCTAAGTTTCCAGTGCCATTGGACAGTTATTTTCACTACCGATAAACTCATATTCTGTCACTTGACAATTTTTTGGGTCTCAAATTGACTCCAAAAAATTCCTGAAAAATTTCTATAATTCTCTAAAAATTAGAAAACCCCCAATTACACTCTCCAATACCAATTTTACACACAAAAAGCATGTTTTTCCAAAAATCACAGTTATTCATAATTAAACCGAGAAATGTCAGGAATGCATGTACAATCATTTACATGTGCAAAATTCACTATTCGCTATTCATGTGCATAAATGAATGCATGAACATAGCAAAACACTTTTAGGCATTCCTAACTCGTTCCAATTTACTAAATTACCCTTCCCATAGGTGAGGGGATGTTACATAAAGTAGATGACTACATATAAATTTTGGCTATGTGCATATTGACTGAACAGAAATCTATGCACCTACTTAAGAAGACAAAATCCATGATATAATTATTTTCTACATCCAACAATCGTGTTCTTGCAAGTCATATCAAGTCCCCTTCGGGAAGAAAAAATCACAAATTAAAACCACACTTTGAAGTCTCATCTGTGCAGTATAGTCTACTGTTAAAGTATGCACTCCGTTCACCATGTTTTCAATGGTTTCTTGGGGAGAACAAATGGAAGTGAAACATTTAAGAAAATAAAAACTATGTTTGCTTAACAAAAAAACTATGGTTGTGGAGAACTCCAACATGCCTACGTAACCAAAACTCTTGATTAATCTCTTACCCTTATCAGTTTCAAATTGAGTATAAATGCACTCTTTCTTTATCTAGACGCTACACCAAACAATTTGCAATTTATGCTTATTACATTATTCATTTAAGGGACTTAACGTTGATTTGAAATGAAATGAGTAATACCTTCCTGGATGAAACGAGAAGCCATCTGTTTCATCTTCAAAATTGGCAATACTTGACAGGTCTTAATCACATCACTTTAAAATTCATTTAATTGGGTCGCTTTCTCATCCAATCGTCCAATTCATGAAACAGTTCTAATAATCCACGCTCTTCGTCAACTCACAAGTATTATTAATTATATATTATTAAATGCACAGTTATGACTTGTTAACTCACAACCGTGCATGTTATTATCATTTAATAATTAATAATAATTAATTATTATTTGATTATTAATTATGATATTATTCATTATTTAATATTATTTTAGTTTTTTATTTATGTTATTATTAATTATAAATTATTGCATTTTTTATTAATTCTTAATTATTATTAATTAATAATTAATTTAGTATTAAATACGTCATTGTTAATTATTATTATTAATTAATTGTTAATTATGTAATTATTAATTTTATTAACGTTAACTATATATTATTGCATGCACGGTTGCGACTAAATAAGTTACACAACTGTGCATGTTATTATTAATTATTAAATATTATTAATTAATTATTAAGTCTATACTAACGACCAGTCGGATCTTTGTCCTCCTCCTAACGTGTATTATATTTATTTAACCCCTCCAATTCATTCCATTAACCTTTAAATAGTGGAAACAAATTCGGCGTATCCTTTCTTCTGAATTAAAAAAACTGACACAAATCTTGAGTAATCAAGTGCAAGGCCAATGAAATCGCCAACGTAATAAATTTTGGTAGTTTCTACATGGTTGTGCTCAAGGGCTCTTTAGTATGATGCTTGCTCTTTTTGCTTATGAGTCAGATGATACTGCTATTGTTGGGCCAGTACAATCTTCTAAGGTATGCTCATGTTTCATATGAGGAGATCTCCATCACAAAGAATGAGATAATTTCATGATTGTATCTGATAGTAATTATTCTTTGATGTAAATGATCAGGTAAAAGGAAGTCAGAACTATCACTTCTCTTGAGAGGGCCTCCTTACTACTAAACAAAGTGGGATACATTAATATAATTACATATAGCCTTCTTTTTGTCTTTTTATTCTTGTAATTAATCGAAAGTAAATTTTTTAAATTTTTAGTTTTCGAAATTCGAGATATAAATGATTTATCTAAGAAAGAAGTAGATGAAATTATAAATATGTTTTTTATTAAAGATCATGCTTTATCATATGATGACATACATAAAAGGTATGTCATTTCAGTTCCTCTCTTTACCAACTTTTTTATAATATGATGTGGTCTCCAAAATGTTAAAGGCGCTAGAACAAAGATCTCGAATTAAGAATAGTTTAGTGCTTTTTTAAACTTTTACTTTGAAATTTAATCCATTTCTTTTTTTACATTTGAGTAATAACAATGGCTTTTTATAACTAAAATTATAAATTACTTTAAAGGTGTATTGTGCTACCAATTCTAAATATATAATTAAATATTGATTTAAACTAAATATTTTAAGATTGATTAGGACTGAATTGTAATTCAGTTAAAGGTTTTGAGATAAAAATATGCATCTAAGGCTTAAAGTAAAACAAAAAGAAGAAGAGCCTATATCTATACATGCTGTAGGCACACAAAAAGAAAAGCTAAAACTTCCCGTACAGAAAAATAAGAGATAATCAATAGGAGAAAGCACAAATATGTATTAAATATATTTGTGCTTCCTATTTCAAGAGTTTTCAACTTGCTGACCCAACCTCCTGTTTGTTTCCTCTTGGTTAAATCTAAAGTATTTGACATTTACCAAGTTTATTACCATGTTTATATGATAATTAAGTAATATTTTATACTCTGCCTAGGAGAACAAGTTTTGTTTTAGATCCACAAGTCACCTCCACTATACTTATTCGTGATCATAAGTCTTTAATCTGCTAAGACTATATCCTCTAATACATATGCAAGAGACAAATAGGCCTGAGGAAATAGAAATAGAGGAGATGAACGAAACAAAGACAACGTGTCAAGTGTTTTCGATTCCAATCTTGTGTTTAATACATGGATAAACTAAGTCTTGTAGTTTCATCATCTGGATAAGAATCTAGGTGAACTCGTTACGACAAGAAATTTGTTAGACAAAAAAAAGCAACTTGAGCAAAGCTAAGATGAACTCTCTTTAAATTGACTAATATTCGGTATCAATGTTTAGTTCATTTGAACAAGCTAGTAGATACTATGCCTATAAAGACCATCTCATTCGCTCTTATTATACAATACTTAATTAATTAATGATAATTAATAATTAATAATAACATGCACGGTTGTAACTTAACATGCACATAAAGTGAATAATTAATAACATGTAAGTTAAAGTGAAACTGAAGCTGTTAATTCCCACAATTAATTTAGCATTATACATTTTCAAATTTTACTTATCTTTTTGGATTATTAATTTTTGCTTTCTACTTTATTAACCCAATTTAAATATTCAAATTTTATATTTTTTGCTTGCTTAATCATGCACTTCTAATTTTTCCCTCAATATTTTAACTTTAATAACAATAACCATTTATATAAAGCCTATATATACATATTTTTTAATTCCAAAAATAACTGTGCATTAAACGTGTCCAAATTATCACTGCAAATTTAAGGAGTGACCACCTGCTAGTTTTAACTAATGTACCAATTTCAGTGGACGAGATGTTGATAAAGACCCTCCATGATAGTCATAGATCAATAAACTAGGAGTTTCCAAGGAAAGATCCTAAGAACTGCAAAGTTGTTTCCCTCAGGACTTTCAAAGATGAGATCCAAAGGGGTTGTCCTGTTAGACCTTTGAAGTCAGCCAATTACTCTGCAGATCTAATCTCTACGTGGGAAGCCCCACCAAGAATACAACCGCACTGTACGTAGCACAAGCAGAGAATGCGCGTGGGAGTGCCAAATATAAAACGAAAAGGTGCAAGAAATGACGTGAGAGAGATTTGAGTACAAAATCAAAAGCCACTTGGTCACGGTGAGTAGTGGGCTTGAAAGTTAAAAATAACGCCTCAAAAGAATGGAAGCTTTCTCTCTTTTCACTTTTTCTTTTTCCTAATTTTGGTACTTTTAAAATATTCTCATTTGCGTGGAATGGGCCTCTCACGTGAATGTTTCAAAAGCTTAAGTTTGAAGCGAGATTCAGTACACGGAATGCCCGCGGCTTTTACTGAAAAAGTAAATAAACAATATTAATTTGTAAAAATTTACACATTTGGATCGGAAAAAAAACAACAATAATTTAATAAAAATTACCCTGGTAAGTAAAATTTGAAGAGGTATTATAATACATAGTCTTATTTTTAATTAGTAAAGAGACTATTTTTGATAAACTTATGTGACAAAAAATATATATATGCATATGCATATTAAAGTATTAAAAAAATAAAAATAAAAATAAAAATACACCTAAACAATAATAATAAATATAAATAAATTTGTATAAGTAGAAATATAAAAATAAGTAATAAAACAAATAATACAATAAATATGGATCAAAATAGAGAGTCAACATAAAATATTAAGTAAATAAATAAATAAATATACAAAAAAGACAAGTTAAGAAATAAATACATCTAGTCATTACAAGAAAATATTTAGGCTAAGTGAAGAAATATTTAGTAAATAAGAGGAATATACTACATATTAAATATTTAAGCTACATATAAGACATAAGATTCGAAGAAAAATGTTTATAAGACTTATTAAAACGAGAAGGATCTCTTTATATGAGATCCTTTATTCGTATCCTAGTACACTAAAGTTTTCTATTGAATATTATGTTCTCGGTAAGTTTTTAACATAACCATATCATTTTTTATCATCTCCTCGCAATTTTTCTTAAGCCTTCCTTTTTTTTCCTTTTATAATCTTTAAGTACATTAGGTTTCAACCCCTGTAGAAAATGTCCAAAAATAACCAAAAGTAGAAACCTATAGACACATCAAGTCCTAGAAGAAAATGCCCAAAAATAACCAAAAGTAGAAACCCATAGACACATCAAGTCCTAGAAGAAAATGCCCAAAAATAATCCAAAGTAGAATCCCATAGACACAAAGTCCTTCTACAAAGTTCCTTCAGTAATGGGAGTTCCATAACTGGTGGAAGTTCCAAAAATAGTGGTGATTCTAAAGAAGACACGACAAACAATGCTTTTCTCCAAAGACACTTTTGGAGCCCAAACCAAGGTACTTTCAATTTCTTTCACCCCTTTACAGATATAGTTTTCCTTACAGTTGCATGCATAGCAAAACCATAGTCAATTAGATTAATCTCTATAAGTTTGCCAATTCTCTCGATCACAATTAGATACAAATGAGGAGTTTATCATAGAACATAAATTGGATCAGTATTTAGATAGGGTAGTCTATCATAGTACTTAAACTGTTTAAGGCTATTAGATAGAGGCAAAAAGAATTGCCTGGAACCAAGGCTTTGTGTCAAACAATTTCATGTCAATTCACCTTTAGTGCTCTTTATGCCAACCAATTTCAACAAAATTTGATGTTGAATTTACCAATAGGTTAATTATACCATGAGTAGGAATCATAGATAGGAATTAGGTTGATGACTAGGGAGTAGTTCTCGTAATTCCCTCGAGAAAGAGATCCACTAATTATCAGGTATTATAGAAATAACTTTAGCGTTAATAAAATAGCTGCTCTGGAACTTTACAGCCTCGGGAATTCTAACGATAGAGCCTTATCCACTCTAGTTATCAAACCATTGTGAGGTTCTTTTCCCATCTCTAATGTGACAAAAAGTTTTAGGTTCTAAAACTTAGCTTTAAAAGTTAAGAGAGGCTTTTAAGGTAATATACCAAATACTACACCCTTTCAGCATATATGAAGGGATCCATTTAATCTATAATGTTTAATTGTCTTGAAGTATCATCAGTAGATTCTTCAACATGAGAGCTTTGTTGGAGATCTTAGTAGGAATAATCCCAAGTACTCCCTTGGCTTTATCCTTACAAAAATCCACCCGTTTAACTTTAGCATGGGTACCTCCTGAGATAGAAATTCACCGCAAAAAGTCAATCAACAACTTCTTAAGTGCTTTGATGACCCCTTTAGCCAACTTTAGGTTTGAAGACCAGTATATGTGCATTGAGTTTAGGACAAATTGAATAACTGCAACCTGCCTCTAAAGGAGAGGAATTTGCTATTCCAAGAATTTAATTTCTTAGCATTCATTAAATAGAATCCTTTTAATGGTGATTGGTAGGCCTAGGTAACAAATGAGAGTTTGTTTCCTACTCATCGTAGTTAAGATAGAAATCATATTTTCCAAATACTCAACACTGTTCGATATCGCAACGTGGCTTTTTCTATGATCAATTTCAAGCCCATATAGCTCTTTAAACAGATCCAAGAAGGACATTAGGATTTCAATTGACTTATATTGAACTTTACAAAAATGAAATAGATCATTAGCAAAGAATAAATTGACTAAGGATACCTTTTTACATTTGATATGGTATTTAAAAGACCTCCCACTTTCAATCTTATTTTTTGAAATTTAGGTGAAAAACTCTATACAAAGGATAAAGAGGTAAGGAAACATGGAATCACTTTGTCTCAACCCTCTATCTCCTTTAAAGTTATAGGAGTAACATTAATCAGAACAAAAAAGGAAGTGACAGTTATACAAACCTTAATCTACTTAATGAACTATTTAGGAGAGCACATAGCTTTTAGGATCAAGAGTATAAAATCTCATTCAACATAATCAAAATATGTTTTAGGATCAATTTTAATTGAACAATTAGGAGGTGATCTCTTCCTTGAGTAGCCTTTTAAAAGCTCCTAAACTGTTAAGAAGTTATCCCTAATCAACCTACCTTAGATAGAGGCACTTTGATTATCATGACAAAAACCCCTAAGACAACTTTAAGTCTATTAGTAATACTCTTTGAGATTGTTTTATAAAGAAAGTTTGAACAAGCTATAGTTTTAAAATCATCAAAAGATACAAGGCTACTCACTTTAGGTATTAAACAAATAAATGTCTTAATGATATCCCTCAGTAGAGTTTCTATAGAAAAGAACTCCTCCACAACTGCCTTCATTATAAGTCTAATTAATGACCATAATTTCTAGTAAAAGAAACCATTGAAACCATTAGGACCCGAAGCTTTGTTAGCTTTTATTTGGAAAATTACACTTTTAATTTTCACTTCGATCCACCTGTCTTATTAGGGGACCATTCTCAACATTAGTCAACCTTTTCTTAATGATAGAGTTCAAAAATGGAGAAGAGGTTGTGGTCTTTTGAGGGGTACCATAGAAATTGCTGAAGTGTTTTTTAACTTCCTCTAAGAAATCCCTTTGTCGGTAGAGAGTTTTTCCATCAAGGGAATTTAGAGCACAAACCCTATTAACATTCCTTCTGGCCATGATAGAATTAAAAATAATAATAAGACATCGTTAACCTTCCTTTAACGAATTCTAACTAGATCTTTGCTCTAACAAGCTATAGTGATTGCTTAGGGCTTGCAAGTACTATTTCAAAAGGATTTTTTATTGTTTAATAAAGAACTGTGACTAGTGTTTGAATGCAGGTTAGCTTAAATGGACATTAGGTTTGCTTTAGCTGTGTTAACTATAAAGAGGGTGTCAGATCCTTTTTGTGCTTTGAGTTACTTAAGTACAGACTTGATAGCTTTGAGCTTTGGCATACAAATGAATTGGAATGTTTCGAGAATCTTGACTTGTAATCACCTTTTAATAAAACCCAAAAAACCTTAATCATAGGAAAAATAGTTATTAAACCTGGAGGGAAACTTCCTTTTTATCTATAAAAGCATATCCTTTATCAGAATAGGAGTATGATAAAAAATTAGATGGTCCAAAAAGGAGGCCTTACATTTAGGAAATTGCTATAGCCACTTTGAATTAACTATACCCTATTTGGTTTCTTCCTTAGAAACCAACCAGAAAATTGCTTATTGCTTTAAGTGAAAAAATGGCCTGAGGACTTAAAATTAACCACCCCCAACTTTTCCACACATTCTCTGAAATTAGAAGAATAATTTCTTAGGGGAAAAGGTGGAGTTGAAATCTCCACTAATAAGCTAAGCACTAACCACTCTTCCTTGAAAATGTGAGAAACTCTCTCATAAGTCTTTCCTTTGAAAAGCAAGTTAGAGCCATACATTATAGAGGAATACAAAAAAATGCTCTCTTTCATAAATTTCCATCTCATATCGACCACTTGTGTATTATCTTTCGTAAGATCAACATCATCTTTCTATGTAAAATAGGCTTGATGGTTAGAGATAACTTTCCACTTAGAATTTAAAACATTAAGATTCTTAAGATTCTCTTGTTGGATTTTAGTTTTCAAAATAACAATAATCCATGGATTCAAATTATAGATAAGATCCCTTAAAGTTAGTATCTTTTTAAGGCAATTTAAACCCCTGCTATTCAATATAAAAAGAGTAATTTATTCTGAGGCTTATGCTTGGAGCCTTTGCCTTTACTGCACCTACTAGCCTTCTCATTAAAGTTGTTTAGTCTAGCAACTCCTTAAAAATGTCTATATTAACACAATGACGATTATAGCCCATTCTTTTCCTCCTAGTTGTGTTCTCATCCATAGATATAGGTTTTCCAAGAAATCTAGTTATCAAACTTAACTTTTTTTGGCCCAACATTTTAAGAGAAGTTATATAAATTAAAACGTAATTGAATTAATTGAAATTTTACTATGTTTGCTTGAAAATTAGGTTCCTAAGGTTTAAGAAAAAGATGTAAGTTTGTCGCATGCTAGGGGCCTTCCTCAATTAACTTAAGCTTATGGGCTTTGGAGGCAAAAGTGAAGAGAATAGAGCTACTATCTTCTAATAGCAAATCAAGAAGACATTTGGTCTTAGACATGGATAAAGCCCATTTCTAAAGGACAGGGAAGGAAGTTTTGTTTTCAATGATTATGCCTCTATCCTCTCTAGGAGGGGGATAGTGAAGGGAGAGATCTTCATCCTCACCAATAACTTTTTTCTAGCTTCTCTTTGTCTCTAAAATAGAAGAAAAATAAGAGTTATCTCTACAAGAGGTGGTTAGGAGTGATTAAGTGAAAGGGAGGAGGTTTTGGAGGGTAGGGGTGCAAATTCAGACAAGGTGATAGCCTATTAACCTAATGATGCAAAGGCCATCCTGTTGCACAGAGTGTTATAGATGGAAAAGGGACAAAGGAAAAAAAATACATTCAAATGCTTGTTGCTATAAACAGATAGTAAGTCAAAGGGCGGGAAAAAGGGTAGGACAGATGGATAAAAACACCCTTGGTAGAAACTAGTAGAGAAACTAAGAGCAATTAGAGGAAAGTTTGAAGAGAAGGAAAGGAGACAACAAGGGAAAGAGTTAGGTAAAATAAACTAGCACTAAAGGTTGAATAATAAGGAAGAACGAGATCAATGTTCAATCGACTAGAATATTGCAAAGAAGGATGATGGCATTTCTTAAATCAAAGTTAGAGAGAAGATAGACCTTCTCTCTCTATTTAAGTTTAGAAAAGGTGTCTTTCAAGTTTGGACCAATTATGTTATAAGTGCAAAATTTGAAACTACGTGTGCCTTTGTTAGCAAAATCACCACAACTTTCTTTTTTTTTATTTTTACACATATCAACAGATTTATATACCTTTTATTTATTAGATAAAATTTCTCCTTTCATTTATACATATCAAAATCTATCATTAGAAGAACAAATGATCTTACAAACTTTGTTTGCCTAGATGCTTAAAATATTATTAATGATTAATTTATTTCTCTTTTTATAATGGACTTATAAAAGCCTTATTTTATTTTTTTTATTTATATTATATTAATCATAAGTTCCAAATAACTCTCTCACTTGTTCAGATTTTAATGATCTATCCATAGACATAAGACATAGGAGACGCCTTGTAACAAAAATATAATAAGTGAGATTACTTGTATTAAGAGATAATCTAAGTTAGGAAAATTTAGGAGTGAACCAATTTATACCTAATGATAGGTTTTCCATTCTCATAACATAAGTTTCACTACTTCTAAGCATAGACCATAAAATTAGAGTATATTAGTTACACCATAAGTTTCATTAAAAATATTAGGAATGGCCTTTACATACGAAGAGATCCATCTATAAAATTTATCATCCTTAACTTATTCATAGTTTTCACATCAAACGTAATAGATGTTTTGCAGAAAAAGAGAGAATTTTAAATAACAAGGGAAACATCATGATGCTTTAGGAAGCAAGAAGATTTTTAATTTGACAAATGTAATACAGTTAATATGTTGAAAATTCCTATAGACACTCCTTTTATGCCTCATTACAAAATCTTTAGTTTTTGCAAGAAACTTAGAAAAAATCCATTGTAGCTTCCTAAACTCTTTATTCGAACTCTTAACTTTAAAGTAAAGTTTTCTAGGTATATTTTTTCTTAAGTTCATAGATTCCTTTTTATAATGTTTACTACTAAAGAATTTGGGGAAAAAATATAAGGGTTTCTAGAAATGGTGAGTTGATGAGGAGGGTAAGGGAGAGACATTGACGAGTTATTGATGATAACAAGGTTTGAAGCTGAGAGTTACATAGGTAAAATTACATAATTTTGCAGGATAAGGACAAATTTTCTTATTTCTACATATAACAATATTAGGAAAATAATTTTTTCCTTAGAGGGCTTGCTTGACTAAGCCTGGGAAAGTTAGTATTTACTATGAAAACTTCAAGTGTGAGATAGGCTTCTATTAAATAACTTTTGTCGTCAAATTCAAGAAGAGATTGATATATTACTAAACCAATTCAACCCCTACTCATGGTGCCTTATTTCATCCTTTTAGGTGGTCTATCATTTTGAAAACATCAACCATCTTAGACTTGTTTAGGTATATTCATAAAATTCACCCTTAGATGTTCTAGGCTACTATAGCTTAAATGTCAAATTTAAGACTAGTCTTAATAAGCCACCAAAAAGGATACATGGATGGAAGAATATTTCATATTTCTTTCTTTGTTAATTGGAGACATAAACAGACCTAGAGAGATGTAGACCTAGGTTTCAATAAGAGAAAGAGGATGGATACTATAACTTCTTATATACAAGCTTTAACGTATTCTTATAATCCACTTTCTTATAGAAAAAGAAGAACTGGGGGAGGATCTATTTTTGGAAGTTGGCATAATAGACTAGCAAGTCTATAGGTTCCTTACCCACAGCCTATAATAAAGATGTGCAGCTAAGAAGATTAAGAGAATAAATTTGTAAAGGTTCAATCAATCAATTCAAAAAGGAAACTCTTATCAATCTATTATACATGTTTACCTAGATGTGGACTAGATGAAGAAAGCACTCTAGCCCCAACAGACCTTCATTAAGGGCATTAAGTTAACCACTTTCAAGAATGCCTAAAAGTATAATGAGAAAGCTCTTAGACATAGTCTTGCTAGGAGATATAAGGATAATGACAAAGAATTCCTTTTAAATATCGTATTAATAGCTCAAAATTAATATTTCTAAGGAAGAAATTTATTATTTTTTTCATATAGACCTTACAAAGTCCTTATAGATTATTTTATAGGTTCTTATTTATATGGAGATGTTCCTATTGCTTCCTACCTTTTTATCTAAAAATTACCACCAATAAAGATCCCGAACATAGTTCTGTGTTAGAAAACATGTATACATATTGTGCAACTAGGACCTATATTGTGAAATCTACCCTAATTTGCTCTAACTTTACTCTAAATTTGACTAAATTCATTCCTTCTTCATTAAGGCATAATATAAATAAAATATAAGCCTTATTGAGTAGTAAGTCCAATAAAAACCAACCAAACATAAGTAAAATCATGTTAAATACATAGTCTAATTAGGACTTATCAAATTCTCTCACACTTAAGAAGTTTCTTATCATCAAGTAAATCAATTTCATTACTCTTAACATAAAACGGTAGTATCTCTAGGAAAGGATCTAACAAATCAACCAACTCAATCAAAATTCTCCATAATTCATTTAATTGCATAGTTCATCAATATTCTAGACATTAACTACTTGCATCAAGTCATAAATCAATTCAATTCAACTTCATCATCATTCAAACTTTAACTTCACCACAAAATTCAATTTATTGCATAAAGTGAACATACATGATAAAGATGATTTGAATTTCAAACATTTTCATAACCCTTATTGAAAGAAAAGCAAACACTAACTTCAAATCAACACAGGAGCATTTAGAGGCTTATTTAAAAAGCCACCTAACCTTTTGAAATGAAAATAAAAATCTTATTAGGAACAATCTCAATTATGTCATCATTTTAATTGGATACTGACACCACTCTTTAACTTTAAACTTTTTAATTAGTTTGAAGATAGTGGAGTGAATTTATTTAACGCTTACCAATTTACACTTTTTTTCTTTTCTTATTAGTACATATGATTTCTTAATCCTTATATATAAAATATAACATTGAATTAAAATACTAGAAAATCGTAATTCAATCATAAGTAAAATTCATAAATGATTCGCAATATAACATAGGTCTTTCATTAGATTAAGAAATCAATCCAAAATAATAATCACATAGTTCATCTCATTTGGATCTATCCTAAGTTATTTCTTGATAAGATAAAAAGTACCCAACAACAATCAACAAAGAAAACAATATAAAAAAAATCATTATTATGGATCTTGAAATCTTAGTGGTTAAACCTTAATGGAATTCCCTTTTTACTCTCCAAACTTGATTCATTCTTGTGTTAAGACTCTTTAATTTGACTCTAATGACTTGTTCTCTAATGGTGTCATTTTTTTTAATGATAAACTCAACCCTTTTATTCTTATAAAACCTTAAAAATTTAAAGTATCTTAACCAATAGAGTCTAACATGAACCCATGTTGGTCTTATGTTCTTAACAACTTTAGAAAACCCTCTTTTATGTGAAAGTTACCACTAATATGAATCCTTTTATTTTTCTCCAAAGCTACTTTATTATTATGTTAAGCCTATCTGATTCATCTCTAATGATTTGTTCTCTAATGATATTTTTTCATCTAATGATAAAAGCTCCCATTTTATTCTTATAAAATCCTTAAAATTTTGAAAATTCTAATACAAACCATATTGGTCCTATGTTGTTAATAGCTTTAAAAAAACATATTTTATGTAAAAATCACCACAAGCATGGATGCCCAATACGAACTCATGTTTGCCTTGTGTATTATGAACATTCTTTAACAATCACGATGAAAACAGGTCCAACATGGTATCATTTTTTTACACATTTTGCTTCCCACCATTTTTTACATAAAAATTATCACTAAAACAAGACTCAAACATGATTCTGTCTTGGAGAAGAAAGATACATATTATAGAACACAAACTCATATTTAATAATCTACCTAATTTTGATCCAACTTGACTCTACATTTGCTCAAATTTGTTCGTTCGTCATCAAGGAGATATAACAATGCTTATATAGAAAATATAAGCTACGTTAAGTACCAAATCTAATAAAAACCATTTAAACATTTGCAAAATGCTCTTAAATCTTACTAAGAACATAGTCCAATTAGAACTAATGAAATATACATTTTATGTTAGGTTTTATTTATTTTTTATAACTTAAGAAGCTAATTGAATATGTGAAAGTATTAACAATTTTATTCCATTTTAGATGAAAATTTAAATAAATTTTAACATAATAACCCTTAATATTTTTATTTGATAGTAACACAAATGATAACTATATCATTTTATTTTGGTAATAAAAATAGATAATCCCTTGAAAGTAATGAGTGGTATGCAACATAAGGACAAACAACTCAAGAATAAAGTAAGGAGAACTTGCCACACATAAAGAATAAAATAAAAATAAAACATTAAAAATAAGACTAGGCTTACATTCTTTTATTTTTTAAAGCTGGAAAAGAATATATTAATTTAACTTAAAAAGATTAAATGTACAAGCTAACTTAAATGGAGTTTTAACCTTTATGTCATACAAGACTCAACAAATAAGAACTAATATGAATAAGATGCACTACTTTATGACTCAGTATGTAGCTAAGGGAAATAAACCTAAAATTGTCATTCAAATTTCCAACTGCTTCATCAAGTCATTTAGGTACTATTATAGATAAACCTATATGCTTAGTCGAATGGAATGAAATCAATGTTGTATTATATTCCATCTTATAGCCATTGTACCACTTTTATCAAGGTTCATATTTCAAGCGAAGATTGTTTCCCTTATCTAAAAGATTGTGCCTTGAATCAAGGTCTATATTGTCTACTTTATGCCTTGTAAAGTCCTAGCATTTGTTTCTCTACAAACTATCTACATTATACACCAAAAAACTATTTTAAATATTATGTAGTCTCCCACACAAATATGGGGAGGTTGTTTTGCCCAAAGTATGATGTGAAGGCATTCAAACTCCTAATAGTGGTGGTTAAAATTTTTTTGGATTTTTAACCATAAGACTACAATATACTAGCACTAGAAAAATAAATGACTAATGGTTTTACAATCTAGATTGCACAATTTACAAGGTTTAGGCTTACATTCTTTATTTCCTATCATGGAAACATATCACCATGAAAGAAACATTTTTTAAGACATGTTCTATACAAGATATTCTTATGGCTATGTCTCATGTATGAAGTCTTATCGCGTATATTTCCATTTACGGTTCTAGGTCTAAAATGAAGTTCATACATATATGAACGATGTACTCTTTAAAGTCAAGATTAAGATGCATTATGATGATGATGATTGATCCTATTTGGTATTCATGTTCATATGTAGTTTATCTTTAACAAAATTAGTTTTATTAGATGAAGCACTTCCATGAATATATATTATTATTTAATGTCTATCATTTGATAATCTTCATTTCATAGTACCATGTCCAAATTTTCTTTACCTTTGTCGAACTTTGATTAAAAAATGATGCTAATTCTTCTTTCTCTTTCTCAAATGGTGCATTCTTATTTTTCAACTCATTTAATTTTTATTATCATCATCTATATCCTTATACATTGACTATGTAATTCAACTCATTCTTTAAAATTTTGTTTTCCTTAGAGTATGGTTGTAATAACAATGTGTTTCCTTAACCTTGGAAGATAATATCCTTCCCACCTTGGTTAAAATCTCAAGGTGCTCAATTAATTCATCATATGTCATATTATCATCATCATTGTCGACATTATAATTTACAAAAGTTACCTTATTATTGTGTGAAATAAAACTTGTATTTGTCACTCCATGTTCAAAAACGAAATTCCTCTTTTCATCCCATTTGGCGACTCCTTTTAGACCTTCTCTTGTCACTCTTTCTAAGGTATAAACACCTTCATACTTCACATATCTAGACTTTATTTATGACAAATAACATTAATTTTATGCTTTAAACCACTCTTACTTTTATTTTTGATGTCTCATTATTTAATAAAGCTAGGCATGTCTCTAAAATTTTAGTTCTTTACTGTGTCATGACAATATGTTCATATAAAATTAAGGTTTCTTTCTTTCTTTTTTTAAATGGCATATGATTTTTAATTTAATTTAATTTAATCAGGATTAAGTTAGATTATTTAGGTTAATTTATATTTATTAGTTTTAACTGGAATTTATTAAATACAATCAGAATTAATAAAAATGAATTTTAAATTAATTTAAGCTTATTTAAAATGTATAGGTGTCATTATATCATGTGACATGCGTGAGACCACATGATTAATAAAAAGCAGTAAACAAGTGCGACATTAAGTCCTTTAACATTTATAATGAACAGTTCGTAAACATCAAGATACATTACTTTTTCTGTTTTTTAATTTTGTTCGCTTTATTTAACAATTTCTTAAATGAAATTGATTTATGTTTATAAATTAATTTATAATATCAAACTATTTTCCAAAATATCGTTCACATTTAGCGTTGACAACTGAGTCCATGTTGATTAGGAGTAAATTAATTTTATACACTTCAATTTTTAATTTTATAATTTGAAAGGCTAATGTTATATGAATTATTTATAATTGATTTTCACATGGTTCTAGACTTAATTGCAAATAATGGTAAAGATAAAGGGGTGGAAGTGTGGAACGATTATTCTGTAAGTACATGGAATTAAAACAATAAAGGTCTTGTGGCCATATGATTTTTGCATTTAAATAATTTTTACACAGGTTGACCGTTAGTGCAACAAGAACTGGGCAGAGCACCAACCGTAATCTGAATTCTAGGTGTGAATTTCAAATTTTGAAATCGTCATTGATGGAAACTTGACGTAACGATCACAAAACTATGCGTGTTTGTTTGACTTTGGGCAGGCGGAACGGAGCGGTAAACCGCAGGTGTTCGAGGATAATATATTAAAGAAAGGTAAGAAGTAGACAGGTGGATAGGGAAAACAGAGTCAATCCAATTGGCTCGCTCCCTATGTATCTCTTTCTTTAAAAAAAGAAACTTATTTAAAAAACAAATAGGTCATGGAATTTTCACAAAATTGATGTAGACATCTTGAATAGTCAAGATGACTTGTTTGAATAATTCTAATATCTATACTATTAATTCATTCTAAAATCTTTAATAAGACAAATATTACCACTACATAAACAACATCGGTAAGAGTCTCACTGAAAAATCACACCCAATAAGAGTCTCAATGAAATGCAAAGTTTAGGAAGATCTAGTAGTACACAACTTTACCCTTACTTAATAAGGGATGTTTTTGATAGATCTACATTTTATGCAAAATAATAATAATACAAACTATAAATAAAAATATGAAAAAAATGTAATGCAATGCATAATATAGTACATACATAACATGGTAAAAATTAACAATAAAATATAAAGTAATTAAATAAATATACAAACAAATGAAAGACAAGTGCAAGAATAAATTAAACTAGCCATTACAAGAAAGCAATTAAATTTGCTGCTTGAGCTAAATAACTAGGAGGGACTTACTATGTAATCAAAATATTAAGGCTAACTATAAAATAAGAAACTCAAAGGAAAATGTTTAAAAGACTTAAGAGAACGAGAAAGATTTCTTTGTGTGAGATCCTTTATCTTTATCCTACTATGTTAAAGTTTTCTATTACAGGCTATATCTTCGGTAAGTTTCAATAAAGTCATATCATTCTTAATCACTTCTTCCTAGTTTTTTTTACGTCTCATTTTTTTTCTCTTACAATCTCTAAGTACTATTTTCTTGCATCTTCTCACTGCATCGTCAAAGTATCTCCTTTTAACATATATGAAATACCTAAGCCTCCTCTCTTTTAATTTTTCATTAATACTAACCACCTTTAATTTGGCTTTTATCAATACATTCTTCACCTTATCTCTTCTAGTAAGATTACACATCCAATGGAGCATCTTCATCTCTACTACTAGGAATGGTACAACCGACCCAACCTACTTTTGGCCAGGGTTGACCGGGCCACAGATGGGGCACAGGCCAACCATGGTCCTCCCGGCTCGGCCCGTAGCCCTCCTATTATTTCTAAAACGACGTCGTTTTGTCCAAAACAATATCAGTTTAGAAGTTTTTTGCTTAAAAAAATAAATGACAAGTCGGGCTATGGGCCACCATGGCCCAGGCCCGGCATCGTATCTATTACCATTAGCTTATGACTATTTACTTATTTGATGGGCCAACACTCTGCCCAATATAGCATGGTCGACCTAATCCCTAAATGATAGAATTTACCTTAGATCTTGAATGATATCTTTTTATCACATAAAACTCCTATTGTACTTCTACATTTAAGCCACCCTAATCTGATTCGGTAAATTGTATCTTCATCAATTTATTCATTACTTTGGATGATAGAACCTAGGTACTTAAACTACTCTTTCCATGGTATAACTTCTGAACTAATTTTTACCTCAATATTAGAAGCCACCCTATTTCGTGAAAAGTTACACTCTGAGTACTTAGTCTTAGTTCTGCTCAATTCAAAACTCTTAGATTCTAACATATCCCTCTAACGTTCTACCTTGACATTAAAACCCGCTTTTATCTTATCCACTAAGACAATATTCTCAGTAAACAATATACACCAAGACACATCCCCTTAAATATTTTTGATAAGCTCATTCATCATTATTGTAAACAAAAAAGGGCCTAATGAGGAGCCTCAGTGTAATCTAATATCGATAGAAATTTGTTTTTGTATCTCCTCCTATCGTGCTTACTCTAGTCTTGACCCCTTTATAAATATCTCTAATAACCCGTATATAAGTCAAAGAAACTCCTTTCACCACTAAACACCTCCACATGATTTCTCTAGGTACTTTGTCATATGCCTTCTCTAAAGCAATAAAAACCAAATGCAAATTACTTTGGCTTATCTTATAATATTTATTAATCTTTTTGAAAGATGTAAAGCTTTTTTTGTGAACATTTTTTGCATGAAGCCAAACTAATTCTTCAAGATAGGAGCATCCTTTCTCACTCTGTTCTCAATTACCTTCTTTCACAACTTTATGGTGTGACTAAGTAGTTTGATGCCTCTATAGTCGTTACAATTTTAGACGTCCCCTTTATTCTTGTATAGAGGAATTAACATACCAAGTCTCCACTTATTTGACATTTTGGTGGACTTAAAGATCACATTAAAAAGCTTGCTAGCTAAGCAATACCCTATTTGCCTAAACTTTTCTACACCTTAATAGGTATCTCATTATGCCTTATTGCCTTTCTACTCTTTATCTCCCTTAAAGCTCTTTTATTTTTTTTCCTTATAATCTGCCTGTAATAAGTCAAGTTATGAAACCTCCCCAACGTGCTAAGATCACCTAAAGAGATGTTGTCTTCTATGCCTTCATTAAAAAGGCTATAAAAATACCTCTATCATCTTCTCTTGATGTCACTTTTAGCCACAACTATCCATCCTACTTCATCTCTTATACAACGAACTTGATCTAAGTCTCTCATTTTCCTTTCCTTAGCTCTCACAAACTTAAAAATGTTCTTTTCTCAATTTTTAGTTTTCAATCTTTGGTAAATTTCTCGTAAACTCTGCCTTTAGCTATTTCTTTGCCTCTTTCTTAGCCAGTTTGCTCTTTTCTAGGTATTTGTTGTGTCTAGTTTTTATTGCATTTAATTGCCTTCGTATCTTGATTTTGGTTACAAATCCTTATGCTTTAATCCAAATGTGAGATAAATTAAGTGGAAATGGTGTGAATATTGTATGAATGTTGATTGGATTATTTTGTGAATTTTACATGAAGGTTGAAGGGAAAGTTGACATAAATTTGCATGAAAGGAAAAGAAGAAAAAAAACAAAGAAAGGTGGTGACTAAAGGTGTTACCACCGTGATAAAGCTTATCAAGTCACCACCGTCACAAGCTTGGTCACAATAGTGACTAAGCATGTCACCATCATGACATGTTAATTCACGGTGGTGACTTAACATGTCACCACTGTAACAAGTTAGTCATGGTGGTGACTAAACTTGTCACGATGATGACATGTTAAGTAATGGTGTCTCCACCGTGACCATGGCTACATAGGGATGACAATAAGTCACACTCGTGACAGCCATACTCACCCCCGTGACATTTTTTACTTTAATTTGTCTAATTATTTACGTGACAGCTGCAGGAGTGACGGCTCGAAACCCTAAACCTAGATTCATACTACAAATAGAAGGGGAATAGAGGGTGGCGACACATTCTCACAAACACACATATTCCAACATTCTTACATTCTATATTCTATCATTCCACACAGACCACACAAACTCATTCGGGGGACATAAAATAGATAGAGAGAAAGAAGGCGGAGGAAGAGAGAAACACAACAAAGAGGTGGAAGCTTGGGACAGAGGCAGAACGCGAGAGCTGAAGCTGAATCCCAGTGAACTTAAGCAACCATTCGGCTGGGTAAGAACCAAGCAGAAGTAGAAGGCAAGAGCCAATGCAGAAAGTTTGAGAGTGGCAGAAGATTACCGCAACTCTCTCATTCGAACACTCGTTTGCTCATTCTTTTTTTTCTTTTCTATTGTTTTACCAAAATTACTTCTCTGTTAGTTAATTGACTCATACTCTATTAGCTTTTAGTTCATTTTGGTTATTCACTTGGTTTATTGCTTTGATACTTCTCTTATAGTGATCAAGATGGGATTGAAGTATTTGAATATGATTAATTTTGTTATTTTCGTGACGGGTTGATTTCTTTTTCTTGAAGATTAATGTAGCTAATTTAGTCAAATAAGCATGATTGTAGGACTGTGTTGTTGTCTTATGTTTGCTATAGCCTTTGAACTAAATGGATGTAATAATATGGCCAAACTTTGCATCATTTTAGTATTAAACGAAGGATTGAAAGAAGAAGTTTAATATGCAACGAGAAACTATAGATGCTTAGGTTAAGAACTAGAAATACATTAACTTAAGTGGTAATTAGTAGTTGAGTTTCCATAATTAATTCTGATGATAACTTGTTGAATATTAAAGTTAGACTTAGTTAATTATTTGAATTGATCTTAGAACCCAACTATTAATTTTAGTAAGACAACTATTCAATCATTTCCCCTTAACCATGCATATGAGATTAAATTAGTGAAATTAATTCTCAAGAGTTTTCCACTTCGATTAAGCTATTTGTTTTTGCTTTCGGTTGAATTAGTTACTTCTCAATCTAATTTTGTGATTTTCTTTAAAGCCTTAACTCAACGAATCGGGATAAAGTGTTTAGGATTACATCTGTTTTTTTTTGTTTAAGGTTAATTTAAGTGAACCAATTTCACCTCCGTGGGAGACTACCCTGGGTAATCAACTACAACTTGCTCTTTCTCAAGAAGTCATCATAGTTTTCACAATCAACATTAATAGTGGAAACATAAGAAGTTTTCTCAGAAAGTAGAAAAGTATGTTCAAAAACTTATGTGTTCTTTGTCTAAATGATATTATTAAAGACATCACTTTTCAAAACAAAAAATCTATAAGTAGCATTATTATTACCAAAAACATGCAATCAGAAGTTTTTAGCCTATTTTCCTTTCTTAAGATTAGGCAATGTCACCTTAGCAAGATACCCCCACACTTTTAAATATTTCAAATTAAGAGGATGACCTCTTTGTAACCCATATGTTATCATACTAGTTCTCTTGTAAGGAATTCTACATTGTAAATGAGCTTCACCCCATAAATTATCAGGAGCAAAATAACTTATCTTTCTTTTCTGCTGCACCATTTGATTTAAGAAAATAAAGGAGAGTAATTTCATAGATTATTCCTTCCTTTCCTTAATAGTCATAAAAAAAATATTCAACTCTTTTCTCTAATTGAACTCTTTTTATTTTCCTATTTAATTAGTTTTCGACCTCAGCTTTACACAATAAAAAATATTAAAAGCCTCATATGTCTTTCTTAATAAATATCTTTAGTATATATAGCAAAATCATCTATAAATGTTATGTAATATTTCTTACGAACTCTAGATAAATTTTGTTTTAGATCACCAAAATCAATATAACTTAAACTTAATAATTTAGATTCTTGATAAATAGAAGCATAAGTTATCTTAGTTAATTTTGTTTGAGCATGTAAGCCACATTTATCTATGCATGCATTAACATTAGTAGAAATAAGGCCAAGAGATCATATATCCTAAGATAATAAAAATTAACATGACCTAATCTAACATGCCATAAATAAAAAGAATCAATCAAGTACGTAAAAGAACATGTGCTATTTTCATTAATAATCTCAAAGACACTCAGTACAAACAATCCCTAATTCAATATCCTTTCCCTATAAATATATCATTTTTTGTCATAACAATCTTACCAGATTCAAATGACACTCTAGCCCTAACTTTCCCCAATAAGGCTACAGAAATTGGCTTAACTCTAATAGTTGGTACATGAAGTAATTTATCTAACACAACGGTCTTCCCAGATGTGAGTTTCAAAAGGAATTTACCTTTAACAAGAACTGTTGCAGTTCGAGGGTCTCTAAAATAAAATATTTCTTCTCCTTCCTTTAATCGAGTATAGATGGTGAAGTCATTTTTTATTATACAAATATGCCTTGTAGCACTAGAATCTAGCACCCAACCATTCACATTGGCCATAACATTAACTTAAAAAATATCAGCATCTATAATTTTGTTATCATCTACTTTAACCAAATTTGTATTTGCTTTAATATGATTGTCATTTCCCACTTGTTTCCTACATTAAGTTTCATGATGAACAAACATTTTATAAATAAAGAAAAAGCCTTTCTTTTTGAAGTTGGGATTATTCACCTTAGGTTTGAAATCAGGTCTACGACTGTTATTCTTATTTTTATATGCGTACCTTTTGTTATTATAAGAATTAAAACTACTTTGTAGCAAATTATCTTTCAAAGATATCTTCTTTATTTTGATTGCTTAAAACTCTTTATAATTTGTTGCTTAAATAATTATATGCACAATTAGATTTGGTAGTGACCACTTTTAGTGTTTATGCTTCAGTTGTTGCCTGTAGTTATTCCAAAATTTAGACAACTTTTCAATTAATAAGTGCACTATAAATTATTCTTGTAAATTTATATTTTCAGCTTTAAGATCCTCCAAAAGCTTATGGTACTCATTAATTTGATATTTGATGTCTTTATCATCTATATCTCCTAACAATAAAATCTTCCAATTGCAAACTTTTGATTTCCCACATCTGCAGTTGTGTACATAACAATCATTGAATCCCATATCTCCTTTGATGCTTTGTAAGGATGAATCTAATCTTCAATCTTCCTTCCATAAGAAATTTCAGTTGTAGGTTTTGATTCTGTCAATGCGAATGCTACCTCATGCACATCTAGAATTGAGAAAATCCTTTCTTGCTATCTCTTAAACTTTTTGCCATTAAATATTTCAATTTTTGATAGTTAAGAAATGGTTTTATAAAAGGAAAATGTATTATAACAAAAAAACTTGCATTTTGGATGGCAACAATGTTTGAATTATTATTTGAACATCTAGTAGTTAAAATAGCTTCGATGATAACATCCCCCAGTTTCTTTGACATTCTCAGTGATATCCATGTCCAACTAAGTGAACACTATAAATCAAGTTGATCAAAAGGTGCATCGTTCTTGACGCGTGTCAAATGCACTAGAAAATAAACCTAACTCTGCACAATTAAAGTTTATAGCAACAGTGAATAGGGATCGTATCCATAAGGAGTGGTTGTGTAGCTTTTCCAATGAATGAATTGATGTTTAGGATACAAAGGGGGTTTTAGTTGGATACAATTAAGAAAACAAAGTAAAATTAAATTGATGAAAATAAATCAAATTAAGCAACAATAAAAGTAGAAAAGTGATGAATAATTTTGTAATCCAATTCTTGGTTCAATCTCATCCTACACATAAATAAAAATGCTTCATTGTCTTGATGTTTTCATACCTCTCTTAGAAAATATTAATCGTGGATTAACAGTAAGCTATGTTAATCCCAATTGTTCCTTAGGTCATATTTAATCAAAATAAGTTCTTTAACTAAACCTAGCTATCAAACAACCTAGAACAAGCTCTCTAGATTTAGTAGGAAAGTCATATTATGAATAAGAAAACAGATTAATTTAGGCAATAACCACACAAGTTTGGGTTATTTAACCTATGTTACGTTATCCCTAATGATTCAATACCACTAGTTGCCACAAACAAAACACAATTATTACGTATTATATTTTAGATTCTAGCAATGGGTTTATATAAAAACAATCTAATTGAAGCATTCAGATCATCTTTACACAAATGCCCAAATCAATAATCAAAGAATAACGTAAACAACCCCTATAAAGAGAGATTCAACAATACACAATGAAGAGATGCTCAAATGCGATTATCGATTTCGGTTTCACCTTTGAACTGGAAGAAGGAAGATTAGCCCTCCATAAAACCCAATTAAGCCAATGCTCTACCTCCTTTCGTGTTCCAAAAATGATTAACCCCTCCTTTGGTCACTCAAATGTTGATTTATACTAGAAATTAGGTTACATGCATCCAACCGTGCAAACCAGTAAAAATCTAGCATTTTTAAATGTGCACGGCTGTTTTTGACTTTGATATTTTCGTTTTTTCCAAGGACGGTCAAAACCTGAGTGTGGGAGAACTTGATATGTGCTTAATTGATTATATATTTACTCTACAACACTTAGTGATTAATGCTATGAAATGTTTAAGAAACTCATTTTGGTTCATATTTAGTTTTAGGTACAATTTGAAAGTTTAAGAACTAAAATGAGCTAAAAGCACATTCTTTGAGCTATCCTTTTGATGTTCTAACTCATTTGTCTTTGTAGAATAAGAAGGAGATGGATTAGGATAAACATGGGACAAGAAAATGAACATTTCAACATGAATTGCAAGATGCACGACGACCGTGCATATTTGCGAATGCTACATTCTTACATTTTCTGGTCCCATTTTCACCCTAATCCATCTCCTTCTTGTTCCACAAAGACAATTGAGTTTAAATATCAAGAGGATAGCTTAAAGAATGTGCTTTTAACTCATTTTAACTATTGAACTTCCAAATTGTACCTAAAAGCAAAAATTAGTTTCTTAAACATTTCATATCATTAATCACTAAATGTTATGGAGTAAATGTGTTGAGCCCCGTTTCCTGAACCCAGCTCTTATTCGGAACGCATATATCATAACCCAACATTTAATTGAAAATATCATAACACACTCCGATCTTTACTTCATCATACTCTTTAATACATTAATTACAACTAACTTTCATCAATTACTTTTCATTACCCTCAACAAAGGGTTGTACAAAGCTATAATGGCCTTTCAAACCACATTACAACAAAATCCGAAATCTTAATACACAAAGGTTACATGAACTACAAAGTCTTAAAAGTGACTAAAGCCTTGTGTCTTCCAAAAATTATCTCAAATTACAACCTAAGCAAGCTTGGAATGATGCCTTGACTCTCTTTCACTTCATCTCTTACTCATCACCTAAAGGTGGGGACAGGATGGGTGAGCTTGAAAGCTCGTGAGTAATAGTTTATAATAGTAAGATAAGAAAAAACTTTTTAAACCATTTTACTCCCCATGGAAAACTTTTACTGCGTTCATAAAACACACTTTTCTCAAAATTCTTGTCAAAATTCACAATATTGCAAATCATGTATGCATTCATCATGTCAAACATATCAAAATACAAATGCACAACAAATGGCTCGAGGGTTCCATGGAAGCAAAATGGAGGAACCGAAGTTCACACCATGAACAGAATGAGTCCTTTTTTGGAGCTCATATGCCACAAGCGGGCAGCCGGGAGAAGGCTCTTGTCAACGTGCACGTAACGAACAGAATGGTTCCACTCTCGCCCAAACAAAAACATATATTCATGCTCAAATCAATCATGATTTCATATTCCCATGCTTATTATGCTTTTCCAAATATACAGAATGCCATGACATTTTCAAGGCATAACATAAAAATGTTTCGATGCATTTCCATATTTAGTTTGAAATTCATCAACAAAATTCATGTAGCAAACATATAACAATTTCTCAATGCAATCAAGAAACAATAGATGCAACACTTATGATGCAATTAAAATCATCAAATTTTCTTGATTAAAAAAAAACATTTAGTGGCTTAGTACTCTATTATAAACATGTACCCACCTTGATTTCCTTGCTTATAGCTTTGCTCAAATATGTCTCTTCTCTTGTTCCTCTTGCCTCTTTGATCCCTTTATACAATAACAAAAATCCTCTCATTAGGGTTTTCAATTGAAAATTCCTAAAGCACAATCACTGAAATTTGTTTTAGAATACTCAAACCCAAACATTTCCCAAATTCTATGGACTAAAATTCTTTTAAAAATCCAAATATCTCAAAATGGCCTTACCTTCATTCTTTACCAAATGAAGAGATCCTTAGCTCAAAAGAAAGCTCTTTTCTTCCTCTTCCTTTTTCTCTTCTTGGACAGTTTCAAAATCTTTCTTGAAG
>JANQBM010000009.1:3363144-3384863 GCA_025594535.1 Erythroxylum domingense
CGTCACCCAGAGGAAGATGACATCATCACAGACGATACCTCTAAACTTCTGAACAACTTCACTTGCAAAGATCCTAACTTTCGACTCCGATGTCCAAAAATTTCACAATATATATCATTGAAAAGCTAGAAAAATAACCTAAAATTTCCAAGAAGAAAACTTCATCCAATTCAGCCTAGATCAATCCAAATTTTTCTCTTAAATCCAAAGGCGAATTTTACATTCATCCACCAATGTACTGCACCCAGTTCTCAACTTCATGAAATTTTGAGACTCTTAGAGACAGAATTGAAATTTTATTTCTTGATAAGAAATGTAGCCATATGTTTCTAGTGTAATCCAATCAAATAATCATCTCATTTGGATAACTAGAAGAAACGTTATGGCTAATAGACCGAAACACACTCAGTGAACATTTTCCATATCACTACTAATTTTGTTTCTAACTCTTTCCATTTCATAGTCTATCACTACCAAAAACACCAAAACAAAACATGAACCTATCCACACTTCTCATGTACTGCTCGAAATTTTCTAAGAAAAGTTTCAGGGTCCAACAAAATGTATAATCAATTAAGCACATATCAATCGTAGTGTATTTTCAAAACCTAGACATGTGACACGCTCCTCTTCTACACTGTGCCTTTGGGTGCTTTTCTATCACCCTCACCTGAGAGTTGGGTAAGTCAATGACAACTGAGTTAGAGACATGAAATTAGGGTAGTCTTTAGGGTGAGATAATTTAATTATTCAACAAACAAAAATATTTGAGGCTAACTCAGGTAACAATATGGACTAAACAAAAGAAGGAAAAATAATATATAACCGGTGTTGGGTAAAAAACTAGCATTAATGAGTAGATAAAACAACAATTTAAATTAGCTCATAAAAGGACAAAGAGTAACATATATAATGAAAATGTTAAATTGGGTAAAACGTGAAAAACAAAGTAGAGGTGTACTATTTTTGATTTGATGGTAGATTATATTTCTAAGGAAATTAAGAGTGGTTTGGATAAGACTAAACTCTTAAGAATGAAATAAAAAGATTGATGCAAAAAATAAAACAATATAATAACATGAGCTTAAGGTGTGAAAAAAATCACTGTCCTTAAGAGTTTATTTCGCCTCACACGTAATTGATAGTGAGTCTCTCGAATTCAACAAGTTTTTCTTCTATCAAAGGAAGTAGGAACAGTAGGTGGAGTTTTATTTTCAAAGGGAAGAATTATTTAGTAGAAGATAAAACCTTGTTTGTTTAAAATAACACAAAATATATATCTATATACACAAAACTAAGTAGAAAACAAAATAAAAGTAAAGATAAGATCCATGATTTCACTAAGTTCGGATACTAATGTTAAAAGGATAAACTATAGATTTATAATATTAAGATAAAATTTGAGTCTTCTTTAAAAACAAGTTTTCTAACTAAGTATAAACTAAATTTATAGTAAGTAAAACGTGAGTTTATCTAAATAAGATGGACTTTTAATATAACAAACAATTTCACGATAGAAATTAGGTTTGAGTTCAAAGAATTTTTTTTTATGCATCAAAATACTTTAGGGGAACTGTTAAAATATATTGGACCAAGTTTTTATTAAGGGAGCATGTTTTAATCTTTAAACAAACTTGAGAAGTTTTCAAAGCTTGTTTTAAGAGGTTTAGTTTACCTATATTAGAGATTTGAAATCTCTTATATTTTGTACATATATTGATAGACTAGTACGATATATTACTTGGTCAACGTCTAGTAATGATAAAATTGACTCAACTAAAGTCAATGAGTTAAATTTAAGTTGACTGAACTTTCAATCTAACTTGGGCTTAAGGAGTTAACAAGAAACTTGATTTGACATGATAGGATATATTAGCTAGAGCTCAAATATAAAAGAAGACCCATTGAGTTTCCCTAATCAGAGAAGTTATGAGTGAGGACAAATGCGAAGATGAAGAAACTAAGCTCAAATCAGAAATCCCTTACCTCCTTAATCGTCTAGAGATAAAGTTGACGGAGACTTTCGAGCCCTAATTTGGAAACTTCTGGAGGAACTTTAGTTAGGGTAATTTAGTTTAACTCATTTTAGGAAGATCTGAGGTGTTTCTTGAGGTTGTATGTTACACGACGTCATTCTTTAGCTTATGGTGTCAGTTGGTCTTTGTTTTTGTTATCCATTTAGTTGGATAAGTGCTATACTGAACACCTAGTCCTTTTTAATTCAATTTATTTTTTCAAAAAAAAAAGAATCTCAATTTGAATGCCTAAACTAATACCAAAATAATCCAGTTTTGATTTGTCCAAGTAGATGTAAAGGGCAAGTTTTCTTTGCTCCATCCTATTACTAAGCCTACTAGTATCCTTGAAAGAAAGATATTTTATATACTATGATTTTATAAAGGAACATTAGTTATACATTGGTCAATTGGTATCATACATTAGATGACCAGTGTCACATATCGGTCAACTGATACCACTTTTGGTAGTCAACATAATGACTAATTTGTGTCTCTTAATGAGTATATTTAGTTGATTTAAGTGTAAATAGTCTACAATTGACTTATATGAAGGATCTTTGGTACCAAAAGGAGTCTTGAGAAACTTTTGAGAGAATTTCATCATATTCATATGTGTACGTATGGTGAGAGTCATTAATACATTGTATTATCAAGAATAGGGTTCTTGAGTTATATTTAAGTGATTGATATATACATGGAGAGAAATTTTGATTTTTTTAATGTTATTTTAATCTGCGACAAAAAAAGATGTGTAAATGGCAAATTTGATTTTGTTATGGTTATTTTCATTTGCAACAAAAAAAGACGTGTAAATGGTCCATTTTCATGCTAGGGAAAGAAAATTTTGGACAAACGGTTCCTCTTATAGATTGAAGGAAGAAAAATAGTGAAAATTTTAAGTAGAACTTTGATAATAAATGTAGGTTAAAGGTTGTTTGACTAAAGTATTATAAATTAATTTTCTTTCTCTTTCTCTTTCTCTTTCTTTTTTTATTAGTGTTATGGTTATTTTGTGTAAGCATAATATGAACATTTAGTGTATTGTATAATTAAGAAAAGAGTTATTAAGTTATATTTGAGTAGTTGATATATCAATTAAAAGAAAATTTGATTTGTTTATGATTCCTTTTATTTGTGACAAAGAAAATGTATAAGATAGTTCTTTATAGATTGAAGGAAGAAAAATATTGAATTTGTCAAGTGAAACTTTAAGAGAGAATGTAGGTTAAAGATTGCTTGACCAAAATATTATAAAAGTCAAATTTCTCTCTCTCTCTCTCTCTTCTTTTTGTTTAATAAATATTGTTGTTATGATTGTTTTGTGATTGTTATTAACAACATTATCAAAATCATTTATAAAAATAATCAATTCATTTATCATAATTTTAAATAAATAAAATATAAACACATATAATTCATCCTTTCTTATATATATCATCTAATGACACTAAATTAATAGACATACATAATTCATCATCTCTTTTATATATTAGTTGATGACAATAAATTCATTACAAAAGCAATAAAAATGTAAGAAAATGTAAAAATTAAAACACAATAGATATATAATAGTTATTGTTTTACTATTTGATTAGGTGAAAATGTTGGTATTTTTGTAATAAATTTTTTAGGTTAATTTGAAGTTTTAGCTATACTGGGAAGATTTAACTCATCATGTTCTAATGAAAAACAAGCTTGACATTTGAATCATTCTTTTCCACTAGATATCCCTCCAAACTTGCCTTGGCGATGGAGATGTGTTCTTATGATAGGGGTAATAACTAGTAGAGGTTAGATTTAAGACCTATTTTTTATTAAAGAAGTAATAGATTTTCTTAGATTTAAGTTAACTAAATCAATGTAGAGAGGAGTATATTTGTTTATCATAATTTTTAGATTTTCACATTAAAAAATACTGAATAATTACAAAAAGGTATTAAATATTTTTTCTTGACATATAAAGAATTCATTCATTAAGTTGTAAAACGCATCAATAAGTCTTTACAAAGCTTGATGAAGCAAGAATAAAAATAAGGCTTTTACAACATTTCTATTAAAAAAAAACTTAATTTTAAAGATTCCATTGTTTTCTATAGAAAGAGCTCAGTTGTTCTTGCATGTGACGAGCTATCGGTGTTTCTTGTATCCAACAATACAACTTGTGCATTAAGAGAAGCTTATCTACTGATCTTGTTAAAAACTCTCTGATTTCTCTCTCTCTAAATAGAGTAGATTGTACTATTCAGGCTGAAGCTTAAGTATACTCTATCTTTCCTCATTGATATGAATTTATGATTAACCTATTCCAATGTTTTATTCCAATCTCATTCATGATAGTAGAGTTTAAGAAGAGCGTGTTGCCCCCGGGGCATAGCTCAACTGACAAAGGCTTGAGTGGTGTGGTGCCTGCCATGCTGGCGACCTGCAGGATGAGGGTTCGAATCTTGGGGGCAACCTTTAAGATTTGGGCCCCTTGTATGGTGAGATCAATGTGTAAGCCCAAGTCCCTGGTCAGTTGAGGCACATCTCGCGATTTACATCCTTCTCCAATCTTAAGGACACGGAAGATGGAGGCTCCTAATGTTGGAGTTCAACGTTTTTTTTTTTAAGAGTGTGCTAGATACTGTCCCAAATGGAGACTAAATGATCATACTTAAAGGTGGGCAATGATTTCAAGCTTAAGCAACATGTTTCCAATAATTTATCTTCAGATCCTCTAATTCTGTCTTTAGTTTTTAACCTCTCTATAAACTACAAGCGCTTTGGGTTTTAGGAACCCTTTCCAAACTATATTATACCAAAGAATAAGAGCATGAGAAGGGTTGAGAGCTTTTAATATATGCAGAATTTGAAAAGTCTTTATTCCGGCTTAGTAGTCATAAAGGTACCAAGTTGAGCAATAGCTAGGAAAAAATTTCCATGGTCTCTCAACGTCTCTCCCTTGAAAAAGCTAAGAATTATTCACAATTCCTTGGCTGAAAAGGGCATTAAACATTGAATGCTTTTAACCGTAGAAAAGTTGAAAGAAGAAGTAAGAACAGCTAGCCAAGTGGGAACAGTTGAATACAGGGATGCTGGATAGGAACAAGATAATAGGACCGCATGATCTGAAGTCTGAACCCCGGCCAAGCTAAGCTGCAGCTGCTACGTGTGGTTTAAAGATATAAAAGGAAATTAAATGACACGGTGGAATTGGATCCACTTCCTATTCCTATCAAATTCAAAACTGATTTAAAACTACGCAAAACTAAACACAGACTGAAAGAGGAATTGGAAGGATTGGATTTGGATCTACAGAGTAAAAAAAAATCAATTCAACGCGCTTGCCGCCGAGTCTGTCTCTCTAGCCCTCTTTTTTAAGAATCAATCACCTTTCCCTTGGCTTTGCTTCTTGTAGTTGTAGTGTTGTACACAATACAATACTCAGAATAATGTTCATCTCTTTCTTTCTCTGATCATACCAAACAGAACAGAAAAAACAAACAAACGAAATAAGCAACGAAGCAGACAAAGACCACGCCCATGCCATGTCCACCCTACGCCACCGTCCTCCTCCTTCGAGCCAACCGCTGTCCAACCAACTCACCCAAGTCGAAGACGAGGCTTACAACATAATCCCTGTGCACAACCTCCTAGCCGACCACCCGTCTCTCCGATACCCGGAAGTCCGTGCCGCCGCCGCCGCTCTTCGTACCGTCGGTAACCTCCGGAAACCGCCATTCGCCCAATGGCGTCCCTCCATGGACCTCCTGGACTGGTTGGCCCTCTTCTTTGGGTTCCAAAACGACAACGTTCGGAACCAGCGGGAGCACATCGTTCTCCACCTGGCGAACGCCCAGATGCGCCTCACTCCTCCCCCTGACAACATCGACACCCTCGACTCCACCGTCCTACGCCGTTTCCGCCGCAAACTTCTGAAGAACTACACCAACTGGTGCTCTTATCTCAACAAGAAATCCAACATCTGGATCTCTGACCGCTCCAATCCCGATCTGAGGCGCGAGCTGTTGTACATTTCTCTTTATCTGTTGATCTGGGGAGAATCTGCGAATCTTCGTTTCATGCCGGAGTGCATCTGCTTCATTTTCCACAACATGGCCATGGAGTTGAACAAGATACTTGAAGATTACATTGACGAGAACACTGGACAGCCTGTGATGCCTTCGATTTCTGGAAAGAACCAGTTCTTGAACCGCGTTGTGAAGCCCATTTACGAGACTGTGAAAAAGGAGATGGAGAGTAGTAAGAACGGAACTGCACCCCACAGTGCGTGGAGAAACTATGATGATTTGAACGAGTACTTTTGGAGCAAGCGGTGTTTTGATAAATTGAAGTGGCCTATTGATGTGGGGAGTAACTTCTTTGTGATTTCAACTAGGAAGAAGCACGTGGGCAAGACGGGGTTTGTCGAACAGAGGTCGTTTTGGAATTTGTTTAGGAGTTTTGATCGGTTGTGGATTATGTTGATACTGTTTTTGCAGGCTGCGATCATTGTTGCTTGGGAGGGGAATGAGTATCCCTGGCAAGCATTAAAGCGCAGGGAAGTTCAAGTTCGGGTTTTGACAGTGTTCTTTACTTGGAGTGGATTGAGGTTGTTGCAGTTTTCGCTTGATGCGGGGATGCAGTACAGTTTGGTTTCGAGGGAGACCATGTCCCTTGGAGTTAGAATGGTGTTGAAAATTGTGGTCGCTGTGGGATGGATCATTGTATTTGGGGTTTTCTATGGCAGGATTTGGAGTCAAAAGAACAGTGATAGGAGTTGGTCTGCTGCTGTTGATAGGAGGGTAGTGAATTTTCTGGAGGTGGCTGGAGTGTTTGTATTGCCCGAACTACTGGCTGTTGTCCTGTTTATAATTCCGTGGGTCAGGAATTTTCTTGAGAACACAAATTGGAGGATCTTTTATGTGTTGTCATGGTGGTTTCAGAGCAGGAGTTTCGTTGGTCGTGCTTTGAGAGAGGGGCTTGTTGATAATATCAAGTATTCTCTGTTTTGGGTTTTGGTATTAGTTACCAAATTTGCTTTCAGTTACTTTCTGCAGATTAAACCGATGATTAAACCTTCAAAGCAGTTGCTGAAACTTGAGAATGTTACTTACGAGTGGCACCAGTTTTTCAAACATAGCAACAGATTTGCTGTTGGATTGTTGTGGCTTCCTGTGGTATTGATTTATCTGATGGACTTGCAGATTTGGTACTCGATCTATTCATCTTTTGTGGGAGCAGCAGTAGGATTGTTTGCTCATTTGGGTGAGATTCGAAACCTTGAGCAATTGAGGTTGAGATATCAATTCTTTGCAAGTGCAATTCAGTTTAATCTGATGCCTGAAGAGCAGCTGCTAAATGCGAGGGGGACACTGAATAAGTTTAAAGATGCCATCCACAGGTTAAAGCTTAGGTATGGGCTTGGCCGGCCTTATAAGAAGCTGGAGTCTAACCAGGTTGAGGCTAACAAATTTTCTTTAATCTGGAATGAGATCATAACGACTTTCAGGGAAGAGGACATTATATCTGATAGGGAGCTGGAATTGTTGGAATTGCCCCAAAATAGTTGGAAAGTGCGGGTTATTCGATGGCCTTGTTTTCTCCTCTGCAATGAGCTACTACTTGCCCTTAGCCAGGCTAAGGAGTTGGTAGATGCTCCTGATAAATGGCTTTGGTACAAGATATGTAAGAATGAGTACAGACGTTGTGGTGTCATAGAAACTTATGATAGTGTAAAGCACTTGTTGCTTGAGATCATCAAGGTCAACACTGAAGAGCATTCAATTGTGACCGTCTTGTTCCAAGAAATAGATCATGCCATAGAGATTGAGAAATTTACTAAGACCTTCAAGATGAATGCACTGCCCAATTTCCATGTTAAGTTGATAAAACTCGTTGAGTTGCTAAATAAACCTGAGAAGGATATGAACCAGGTGGTGAATATTCTACAGGCTTTGTATGAGATTGCTGCTAGAGATTTCTTCAAGGAAAAGCGGACCATCAACCAGTTAAGGGAGGATGGTTTGGCTCCACGTGATCCTGCTGCAATGGCAGGGCATCTTTTTGAAAATGCAATTCAATTGCCTGATCCCAGCAATGAGATTTTCTATAGGCAGGTACGGCGATTGCACACAATTCTTACTTCCAGGGATGCAATGCATAACATCCCAGTAAATCTTGAGGCCAGACGTAGAATTGCTTTTTTTAGCAATTCCCTTTTTATGAACATGCCTCATGCTCCTCAAGTGGAGAAAATGATGGCTTTCAGTGTCCTAACCCCTTACTACAATGAAGAAGTTTTGTACAGCAGGGAGCAACTTCGCACTGAGAATGAGGATGGGATTTCCATACTGTACTATCTGCAAACAATTTATGATGACGAGTGGAAAAACTTCTTGGAGAGGATGCGGCGTGAAGGGATGTGTAAAGATGATGAGTTATGGAAAACAAAGTTGAGAGAACTTAGGCTTTGGGCATCTTATAGGGGCCAAACACTTGCACGCACTGTAAGGGGGATGATGTATTACTATCGTGCTCTTAAGATGCTTGCTTTCCTTGATTCAGCTTCGGAAATGGATATTAGGAATGGTTCACGAGAACTTGGTTCAATGAGGAGGGATGGTGGGCTGGATGATTTCAGCTCTGAGAGATCTCCTTCTTCCTTAAGTAGAACTGGCAGTTCCCTGAACTTGTTGTTTAAAGGCCACGAGTTTGGGACTGCTCTGATGAAATTCACTTATGTGGTTGCATGCCAGATTTATGGAACTCAAAAGGCTAAAAAGGATCCCCATGCTGATGACATTTTTACCTTGATGCAAGACAATGAGGCCCTTCGAGTCGCCTATGTTGATGAGGTAAACACTGGGAGGGATGAGATAGAATATTATTCTGTTCTTGTGAAGTATGATCAGCAGCTGGAAAAGGAAGTGGAGATTTACAGGGTCAAGCTGCCAGGTCCCTTGAAGCTTGGAGAGGGAAAACCAGAGAATCAAAATCATGCTCTTATATTCACTCGTGGTGATGCAGTGCAGACTATTGACATGAACCAGGACAATTATTTTGAGGAGGCACTCAAGATGCGAAATCTTTTAGAAGAATACAGGCACTACTATGGCATTCGAAAGCCAACTATTTTGGGAGTCAGAGAACACATCTTTACTGGTTCAGTCTCATCACTTGCGTGGTTTATGTCAGCACAGGAAACTAGTTTTGTGACCCTTGGACAGCGGGTTCTGGCCAACCCTTTGAAAGTTCGTATGCATTATGGTCATCCAGATGTCTTTGACAGGTTTTGGTTCTTGACTCGGGGTGGCATCAGTAAGGCTTCTAGGGTGATTAACATCAGTGAGGATATTTTTGCTGGTTTTAATTGCACTTTGCGAGGGGGCAATGTTACTCACCATGAGTACTTTCAAGTTGGCAAGGGAAGGGATGTTGGGCTTAATCAAGTATCCATGTTTGAAGCCAAGGTTGCCAGTGGAAATGGTGAGCAAGTTCTTAGCAGAGATGTCTATCGGTTGGGGCATAGGCTGGATTTCTTTAGAATGCTGTCATTCTTTTATACCACTGTGGGATTTTTTTTCAACACAATGATGGTCGTTCTCACTGTGTACGCATTTCTATGGGGGCGCCTCTATCTTGCTCTAAGTGGTGTTGAGGCCTCTGCTTTGTCAAACAGCAGCAGCAACAATAAAGCTCTTGGTGCAATTTTAAATCAACAATTCATCATCCAACTAGGTCTTTTCACAGCCCTTCCAATGATTGTGGAGAATTCTCTAGAGCATGGATTTCTCCAAGCTGTCTGGGATTTTTTGACAATGCAGCTTCAGCTGTCATCTGTTTTCTACACATTTTCCATGGGAACTCGTACTCATTTCTTTGGGAGAACTATTCTTCATGGTGGTGCAAAGTATCGGGCAACTGGGAGGGGCTTTGTTGTGGAGCACAAGAGTTTTGCTGAAAATTATAGACTTTATGCTCGTAGTCATTTTATCAAGGCTATTGAGCTTGGGTTGATACTGACAGTTTATGCATCATACAGCGCCGTAGCCAAGGACACATTTGTTTATATAGCTATGACAATTTCTAGTTGGTTCCTTGTTGTGGCATGGATAATGTCACCATTTGTTTTCAATCCATCTGGCTTTGATTGGTTGAAGACAGTCTATGACTTTGATGATTTTATGAACTGGATTTGGTATAAAGGTGGTGTATTTTCAAAAGCTGAACAGAGCTGGGAAAGATGGTGGTATGAGGAACAGGATCATCTGAAGACAACTGGGCTATGGGGAAAGCTAATGGAGATAGTTTTGGACCTACGGTTCTTCTTCTTCCAGTACGGGATTGTTTACCAGCTGGGAATTGCTGCTGGAAGTACTAGTATTGCTGTCTACTTACTATCTTGGATCTGTGTTTTTGTCACCTTTTTCCTTTATGTGTTGATAGCCTATGCTCGAGACAAGTACGCTGCAAAAGACCACATCTATTATCGTCTGGTCCAGTTTCTAATTATCATACTTGCAATACTTCTGATAATTTCCCTACTTGAATTCACAGCATTCGAGTTTACAGATGTTTTTACCAGTTTGTTGGCTTTTGTTCCTACTGGGTGGGGACTGATATTGATTGCCCAAGTATTGCGCCCATTTCTGCAATCCACTATACTATGGGAGATAGTTGTTTCCGTTGCCCGGCTCTATGATATAATGTTTGGAGTGATAGTTATGGCCCCTGTCGCATTTTTGTCATGGATGCCAGGATTCCAATCAATGCAAACCAGGATTCTGTTTAATGAAGCATTCAGTAGAGGCCTCAGGATTTCCCAGATTGTTACGGGGAAAAAGTCTATTGAATTGTGATTTTAGGTACTTCACTTTCCTTTGTTTTCTTTTTATAATGTTTCTTTTATTACAGAAAAAGAACTTGCTCTTAGTGCCTATGGTTTCTGATGTGCTCTTATTAAGCTGAAGTTTAACTGACAAAACATTGAGGCTTGGCCTTTGACTGAAGATGATGGTTTAAGTTTTTTCCTTTTCTTTTTGTCTAAAGGGGTGAACAAATCCCTCTGTAACTTTTATTGACATTATTGTATTATAAGTTAGATCTTGCTGTCCTGATATTTGCAGGATTCGTAACAGTTTTGACTTGTTTATACTAGATTGCCATCTTTAATTTTAAGCTATTTTCAGGAATTTTCTTGATATCTTAAAATTTGGATTTTGGATGATTGCATCACTGGCTGCTATACCTGTTCATTTATGTTTGCACCATATGCCTCTTAAGGGGAATTTTGAGTATGTGTTGCTGCGTTGTGTTTTTTTATATTGTGGTGTTTATAAGTTTAGCTAGATTACCGATTTGCTCTTCAATGGCCTAGAGTAATAAGATTTAGTAGCTTTTAACTAACTAACTAACTATGTCCAGTAGATGCCTAAGTTGATATATTTACTTAAAATGTTTCTTATGCTCTTTAGCAAAAGTTGAGATTTTTATGATATCCAGTTTAGTAAATTGCCTGTAGTTAGGCAACTTTATGTTATTATGGAATGAAAAATTGAATTGCTTTCTTTGTAAAATTTTCTAGATTAACATACAAGATGTCTAACTGCTGGGTGGCGAGTGGACTGCCATACATGATATAAATGCTTCAGTGAGAAGATTATGTCGGACTACTCGTTGAAAAGAAAAAAATTATTTCTTTGTAAAATTTTCTAGATTAACATACAAGATGTCTAACTGCTGGGTGGTGAGTGGACTGCCATACATGATAGCTTCAGTGAGAAGATTATGTCGGACTACTCATTGAAAAGAAAAAAATTAACTTTTGCGACAGAAAACGTGTCAAGAAGTTCTTTTCAAGTATTGTAAGAAGAAACTGAGTGGACAATGGAAACAAATATTGATATATGCTTGGAGCTTGATGAGTTTTGTTGGTATCGTGAAAAAATTGAAGAGCTTGTTTGCTTCCTTCATATAATCGAATATTTGACAAACTGTTGGTTAGTCTTGGATAGCGTACAGTTTCGCAGCGTATTCTACTTTCCTTTATTATCAGAGAAAAAAATGAACATGAAAACCAATAACATTGTTATCAACCCTTGTTACTCTATTTTGCATCAGTAGCAACGGTATGAACTCCTAAGAAACTTGTTCTGTGTCTTAGTGGGAAGTGGGCAAATTCTTCCATATGATAATTTACGTTCTTGTATCTGAAGTTAATGAAACATGCAGTTCATCCAGCTGCTTTGCAGTATTTTGATTGAACTGGTCAGTGAATTGCAAATGCAGAATATGGACTATTAGCATCGAATATACTGACGATGGGACCTGATTATCTTTTACAGGTACCGATTCAGGACGAAGAGTTGGAAATGATGTGTTGACCACCAAGATCTGTCTTTTTTTTGTTCGAGAAAGAACCTGGCCTATGCTTGTACCTTGGGTAAAATTTCTCGGAGGAAGATAAAAATTCTATCATGTCCATGTCCCTTCTTTATTTTTTTGTTCTGTTGTAATTAGTCTAATTTGTCATACGTCCATTGATGTTCTTTCGCTTTCAAAATTCACGTTTCTAATAGTACAGTTATTTATAGTGCCTATACAGAGAGGTAGCTTTAGTGTGTAGTTTGCTGAGATAGTTAAAAAGACTGTACGTAATTTTTTGAGGTATGGCAGCAATTTGTTTTTAAGTATAATTTTCCTTCAATCTTCTTGTGGGATGGATCAATTTTATCATCCCAATGGATGAGTGTGAATACGGTGGACAGCAGCGCAAGATGATAAGAGAAGCAACTTCGCCATTATGCTCATGCGGCTTTGTTTATAACTTGAATTTTTTGCATCTCATAGAATGCTTCAAAGCAGTCACCTTGTTCACTGGAGAGGAGGTTAGAGTTCCTCTTTTCTACTATAAAGGACTGGCCTTTCCTCCTTTCACGGAGTGTTAAAGCGAAAAGAATTCCTAGTTACAGTAAAGGCAAAATTTTGAGTGATTGTTGGAGGGAGCATTAGCTTACCTTGTGGTTTCATTACAAAATTCGTAGGAGGTTCTTATACTTTGTGAAAAGTTCGAAATCAATTTCTCTGTTAATCAATTGCCACTAACTTTCATTTTGATAGTGCACATGGATGAAGTAATTAATAAAATAATATGTATTAAAAATATTTATTTATTCAAGGTGTGATTTTTATCTCAATATTTTACCAAAAGGTTTAAATAATAATATTCATTACACCCTAAATAGGGTGGGAAAATGGTAACATATATAACAATATGGACTTGCTTGAACTCTTTATGAATCATTAGAGCAAACATTACAACTTTAACTAATGTTTAAATAAATTATTTTTAAGATCACATCAACCTTTGGTGGATCCAAATTATCTAATTGTGACATCGTATAAGTTAAATTTAAGATTCATATAATAGAATGTAAATATGATAAATTAATAAAATATTAACTTTTTAATTAATTACTTACAACAAATTATAAAAATGAGAAATTTATCATTTTTTAATGTTATTTCACAACAAAATAAAATAAAATATGTATAAAATACTTAATTTACTTTCATGTTAAGCTTATTAATACATTATTAATTATCAATAAAATATAATAAACCAATATATTGTTATTATTAAAATATGACAAAATACATATCGTTAATTGTTAATAAAATACATAAAATAATATATGTTTAAATATTAACAAAATTAATTAACATAATATATTTAAATTATATGTATATTGTTTGATAATTAATGAGATGTATATATATGATAAATTAACATAACAAAAAAAAGTTTTACAATTTTTCATTAATAGAAAAGTAAATCAAATTGTTATTAATTATTGCATTTTAATATAAGTAATGAGATATAAATGTAACAAGTCAATAAAATCAATAAATTAGTATTTTTGTTATGTACCATGCTTGTGATTTATTTCAACGGTATGAATATCGTTCCGTACCGACAAAAAACGAAACCGTATTCATGTTTTTGGTATTGGCCTTAGATACCGATCGGTACCATGAATTCTTTCGGTACCGACTGGTATCCAAAATATCATCACCGTAAGTTTTAAAAAAAGTAGGGACTATTTTTCAAATATTAAAAATTTTAACCTAAAAACCCCCTGCATGCCTCACCCACTCAAACCCTTCTGTTTTTTTTTTCACTCTCTCACTGACTCTCATTCACCTCTTCATCTTTGGCGATGCTGCTCCCTCTCCAACGATGCTGCTCCTTCTTTGGCGACTATCATCTTCCTCTCTGATCCATGCTAGTATCATACATTTTTAGCCCTCATTGGCTCCTCCACACGAAGTCCTGAATACGCCACCATCTTCAACCCTCCTCCATGCCTAATAGCTGCTCACCCCATATCTTCACCCGACTCGTCACCTAACCCAAAAATTGGAAGCTATGAATTGGTTTTTGGGTGTGTTTTTTTGACTTTTCGATTTTTTCTACTTAATTGCATTTTTGATTGTGAATTGGTTGGAACTTGGAAGTTGAAAGTTGGAATCAAATTTTGAATTGGATTTGTGATTTGCATGGGTTGGATATTGGAGTTAAATGATTCATGGTTTTGTTTTGGTTGATTTCTAGTTTGTTTTTATGGATTGGTTAACCAATAAAGAGAAATTTATGTTAAGTTTTTTAATTTGAATTAAAATTTAAAATTGAGAATGCAAAATTGCAAACTTGCAAAGACTTAAATAATTAATTGACACAATCTTAAAATTTGTGAAATGGTATTTCATTTTTAGTATTTGGTTATTGGCTTTAGGTAAATAATTAATTGAGTACAAAATTATGCTATTGTAAATTAATAATAATTCAGTTGTAGTGAATGATAGTATTTGGGTATTGTCTTTGGTTAAATAATTAATTGAGTATAAAATATGTTAAATTATTTGGTAATATATATGTGTGAGTTATCATAAATATTTATAATAGATAATGTGTGAAAGTAGTGATGTAAATGTGTCAAAAAGGAACTTTTTTCAAATTGTGAACATGCTGTAGGCTAAACTCCAACCACTTAGATTTATTAATGTCAATTAAAAATCGTAAAAGCAACTTATATAGTTAAGAACCAAATATAGAATGGTGTATATAATATTATGGTTTGTTATAAATAAAAAGAAGATTCAAACCTTTAAATAAGAAAAAAAGTTCCAAAGAAGCAATATCCTTCAACTTGATCCTCATGTTATGAATATATTTTTGAACTTAATCTTCATGTTATGAATAGATGTGTATGAACAATTGTATAAGATATGTCATTCATTATTTGACGATTATGTAAATCATAATGTTCAACGTGATCATCATGTTTGAAACCTTAAATTGAAATTGTTTGAAATTGTTGGAAATAAAAATTGTTTATGTATGTTTTGTGATTATTGAAAATAAAAATTGTTTATGTATATTTTGTGTAATTATATATGTCCAATAATTGAATTATTAGTTTTTGACTTATAGTGAAATGTGTTTGATGAAATTGAATTATGTATAATTTAATTATATAAAATGAGTTATATTATATAAGATAGACATGCATATTATCTAATGAAATTTTGTGTTATTTATTTTGATATGTGCATTCATTTATTTTTACAAATAAATGAAAGGAAGTTCAAGTATTCCTAATCAAGCTACTTCAAGAAGATACAATAATCCAGCTTAGGATCATGCTGCATTGGTTCATGGCATGAGAAACCATACTATTTGCTTGTTTTGTAATAAACATTTGAAAGGTGGAGGAACCACTCGATTAAAGAAACATTTAGCTAGGGTTAAAGGAAATGTGGAACCCTATAAAAAAGTAAGTCATGATGCGAAGTGGTAAATGAAACATTTTTTAAAGAATATAAACATGAGAAATATACAAGGGAAAGGTTGAATTTTGAAATTAGTAGTGGAAGTTTGTTTTCTGGTTTCCATGGTGATTGCGGAAATGCTGAAGATGGTAGTGGTACTAGTAGTGTTCCATTCCAGGCCTACGAAGAAGTACTTAGACTTGATGTGAGGAAGAAAAGAAGGTAGGTGACTAGTTTTTTTTACACCTCGAACAACTCTTAGAGCCCAATCTTCAATTCGTAGTGTAATGTAATCAAGAGATGCGACTCACAATGTCGATATGGCAGTAGCTAGATGGTAGTATGATACAGGTTCATCATTCAATGCTTCTCAGCCTTATTATTATCAACCTATGATGGATCCAATAACCTCTTATGGTCTGGGATACAAAGGTCCTTCGATTGATGACTTAAGAAGTAAACTAATATAATAACAAAAAGTTTTACAATTTTTTATTAATAGAAAAGTAAATCAAATTGTTATTAATTATTGCATTTTAATATAAGTAATGAGATATATAACAAGTCAATAAAATCAATAAATTAGTATTTTTGTTATGTACCATGCTTGTGATTTATTTCAACGGTATGAATATTGTTCTGTACTGATTGAAAAATGGAACTGTATTCATCTTTTTGGTACTGGCCTTAGATATCGATCGGTATCATGAATTAATTCGGTACCGGTTGGTATCCAAAATATCGATACTGTAAGTTTTAATAAATGTAAGGACTATTTTTCAAATATTAAAAATTTTTAACCTAAAAACCCCTGCATGCCTCACCCACTCAAACCCTTCTGTTTTTTTAATTTTTTTTACTCTCTCTCACCGACTCTCACTCACCTCTACTCTCTCTCTCTCTCATTCTCCTCTTCATCTTTGGCGGTGCTACTCCCTCTCGGACGGTGCTGCTTCTTCTCTAGCCACTATCATCTTCCTCCCCGATTCACGCCAGCATCATACCATTTTCAGCCCTCATTGGCTCCTCCACACGAAGTCCCGAACACACCACCGTCATTGGCCGCTCACCCCAGATTTAAACCCAACATATCACCCAACCCAAAAACCCAAAGCTATGAATTGATTTTTAGGTGTGTTTTTTGACTTTTTGATTTTTTCCCTGCTTAATTGCATTTTTTATTATGAATTGGTTGGAACTTGGAAGTTGAAAGTTAGAATTAAATTTTGAATTAGATTTGTGATTTGCACTGGTTGGATATTAGAGTTAAATGATTCATGGTTTTGTTTTAGTTGATTTCTAGTTTGTTTTTATAGATTGGTTTAACTGATAAAGAGAAATTTATGTTAAGTTTTTTTTTAATTTGATTAAAATTTAAAACTGAGAATGCAAAATTGCAAACTTACAAAGACTTAAATAATTAATTGACACAATCTTAAAATTTGCGAAATGGTATTTCATTTTTAGTATTTGGGCATTGGCATTAGGTAAATAATTAATTGAGTATAAAATTATGCTATTGTAAATTAATAATAATTCGATTGTAATTAATGATAGTATTTGGGTATTGGCTTTGGGTAAATAATTAATTGAGTATAAAATATGTTAAATTATTTGGTAATATATATGTGTGGGCTATCATAAATATTTATAATAGATAATATGTGAAAGTAGTGATGTAAATGTGTCCAAAAGGAACTTTTTAGAAATTGTGAACATGCTGTAGGCTAAACTCCAACCACTTAGATTTATTAATGTCAATTAAAAATCGTAAAAGCAACTTATATATTTAAGAACCAAATATAGAATGGTGTATATAATATTATGGTTTGTTAGAAATAAAGAGAAGATTCAAACCTTTAAATAAGAAAAAACATTTTAAAAGAAGCAATATCCTTCAACTTGATCCTTATGTTATGAATATATCCTTGAACTTGATCTTCAAGTTATGAATAGATATGTATGAACAATTGCATAAGATATATCATTCATTATTTGGCGATTATGTAAATCATACCCTTCAACTTGATTCTCATGTTTGAAACTTTAAATTGAAATTGTTCGAAATTGTTGGAAATAAAAATTGTTTATGTATGTTTTGTGATTGTTGGAAATAAAAATTATTTATGTATGTTTTGTGTAATTATATATGTTCAATAATTGAATTATTAGTTTTTGACTTATAGTGAATTTTGTTCGATAAAATTGAATTGTTTATAATGTAATCATACAAAATAAGTTATATTATATAAGATAGACATGCATATTATGTAATGAAATTATGTGTTATTTATTTTGATATGTGCATTCATTTATTTTTACAGATAAATGGAAGGAAGTTCAAGTACTCCTGATCAAACCATTTCAAAAAGATACAATGATTCGGCTTAGGATCATGCTGCATTGGTTCACAGTATGAGAAACCATACTATTTGCTTATTTTGTAATAAACATTTGAAAGGTGGAGGAATCACCCGATTAAAGAAACATTTAGCTAGGGTTAAAGGAGATGTGGAACTTTATAAAAAAGTAAGTCATAATGTGAAGTGGCAAATGAAACATTGTTTGAAGAATATCAACATGAGAAAGATATAAGGGAAATGTTGAATTTTGAAATTGGTAGTGGAAGTTTATTTTCTGGTTTCCATGGTGATTGTGGAAATATTGAAGGTGGTGGTGGTACTGATAGTGTTCCATCCCAGGCTTAAGAAGAAGTACTTGGACCTGATGTGAGGAAGAGAAGAAGGCAGGTGACTAATTTTTTTGCACCACGAACAACTCCTGGAGTCTAATCTTCAATTCGTAGTGCAATGCAATCAAGAGATGCGACTCACAATATCGATATGGCAGTAGCTAGATGGTGGTATGATACAAGTTCATCATTCAATGCTTCTCAGTCTTATTATTATCAACCTATGATGGATGCAATAGCCTCTTATGACCCAGGATACAAAGGTCCTTCGATTGATGACTTAAGAGGTAAACTTTTGGATTTTTATATTTCTAAAATTAGAAGTTATTTCGCAGAAAGAAGAGTAAATTGGGCCCCTTATGAATGTTCAATCATGTGTGGTGGTTGGACAAATCGGAGACAAGAGCCTATTATTAATTTTTGGTTTATTCTACAAATGGCTCTATGTTTTTGAAATCTATTGATGCATCTGGCCTTATTAGGAATACTGAAACTTTGTTTAAGATATTTGATGAAGTTGTGAATGAAGTAGGGCTAGAAAACATTATTCAATTTATTATTGACAACGATTCCGCTTATAAAGCGGCAGGAAAAAGTTTGAAAAATAAGTATAATTCTTTTTTTGGACTCCTTATATTGCATATTGCATTGACCTAATGATGGAGAATATAGCGAATTCTAGGTATTTTCCTATTATTGATGAGACTATACAGAAAGCTAAAAAGGTGACTAAGTTCATCTATAATCGTGCATCAGTATTGAATTTAATAAGAAAGGAATTTACTAATGGTAGGAATTTGTGTCGTCCTACAATAACAAGATTTGCAACAAATTTTTTATCATTTTAATCTTTTGTTATAGTGAACAAAGAGTTAAGATAAATGTTTACAAGTGATAAGTGGATTGCTTCTCAATATACTAGTTCTAATGCTGGAGTGGAGGTTTGTAAAATTATACTGGAAGATAGAGAATTTTGATCTCAATGCCAATTTGTTATCCAAGTTTGTGAGCTTTTGATGAGGGTGCTTTGCTTGGCTGATAGTGAAGAAAAGCCAACAAAGGGTTTTTTTTATGCTATGGAGAGAGCGACGGAAGCACTCGAGGCCAATTTGAAACATAGGCCTTCTTTGTATACATCATATCTTTCAATCATTAATGAGAAAAGAGAAAGACAATTTTCTTCTCCGTTGTTTACAGCTGGGGCATTTTTAAATCTTTCTATTTTAGACTGGATGTTACTAACCAAGCTAAAGTTAAAAGAGGAATGCTTTTAAATATTACAATAATTGTTGGCATTGACGCGATGTAAGATCTATTAAGCTCATAAATGGAGCTTTATAAGTTGTCTTATGGAAATTTTGGAATGTCGATTGCTATTTGACAAAGAGGAAAACTTTCTCTAAGTATTAGTTGTTTCTTTTTTCTTATTTGTTGAAAATTAATTATTACTTTATTTTTTTTATAACTTTACTTTTGTTATCTTACGACTTACAGTTTCTTAGTGGGATTAATTTGGAAATGGTGTTCCAGAATTGAAAAGGTTTGCAATTTGGATTTTAAGTTAATGTATGAGTACAATAGGCTGTGAATAAAATTGGAGCACATTTGAATTTATCCACTCCAAGAAAAGGAATAGATTGGAGCATAAGAGGTTGAACGATTTGGTTTTTGATCGTTACAATTTAAAGCTTCAGGAAAGGTATGTTATTATCATTATTAATTTCGATATAATTTCTTATAATTTTCTAATAATTAAATTTTATTGTTTACTATAGGTTTCATGTAATTTTGTTCACATAATCCATAAAGAGAAACAAAAAGACAAAAAGAGGGAGGGAGGGAGAGAGAGAGAAACTAGCTAATCTTTATATTCCTAGGTTCTTTATTTCTCAGTCTTTGAAGGCTTTAGTTAGTGAGCTAAGGAGAGAAAAATGATATTGACACCTATGTAAATTAGCTTTAAATCATAAGTATATGGTGTAGTTGTAACTAGTATTAGTGAGTATAGGTCAATCCTACGAGGACTAAAATTAGTAATGCATGCCGTCTTTTTATTATCTAATATAACAAATAGTTGTGATGATAAATAATCAAATGAAAAATTAAAATAATAAACTAAAATGATTTAATGCAATTGATAAATTAGAGCAAAGATTTAACTCATAAACAATTAATAAAGACAATGATACCTAAACTTCAAATCCCCCTAGAACTTGTCATGCAATCATGATTTCACTACTCAAGTTAATCTATAGTTTATTAGACTATGACAATTCTTATCTTATGTTAATATCTTTAGTTTAGACTATTAACACCTAACCCTTGATTGATTAACGACAATATCTTTCTAGTTAAAACTCCAAAGATTGTATTAATCGATTTATTGATTTCACTATTAGGTTTGACCCTAATATGGAATATTTATGTCAACTTATCTCTACGTTTGCATACAATTCCTTTCACTTATGGTAGATCTATTTATACAAATAGATAATTAAGAACACATAGTTAAATCTTAACGAAACTTAAGAATGAATTAAGTCAAAATAAAATTACCACAAGGTCTATCCCAGAGTTTATCTAATCTAAGTACCAACAAACATTTATTTCATAATCATAACATCAAGATTAAAGATGTGACTTGATTACAAAATCTAGCCTAAAATACAAAATATGTGACTTGAAGCGATGCTTTGACCCTCTTTCACTCGATCTTATGTTCTTTACCTGGAGATGGGGTAAAAAGGGGGTGAACTTGAAAGATCATGGGTAACAAGTTTATAACGAAGAATAAGCTAAAACTTTTTAAACCATTTTACTTGCCATGGAAAACTTTTACTGAGTTCATAAAAAATACGTTTCTCAAAATTCTTGTTAAAATTTACAATATTGCAAATCATGTATGCATTCATCATGTCAAACATATCAAAATGTAAATGCACAACAAATGGCTCGAGGGTTTTATGGTCAGAATGGAGAAACCGAAGTTTACACTATTAACAGAATGAGTCCTTTTTCGGAGCTCATATGCCACAAGAGGGCAGCCGGGAGAAGACTCTTGTCAACGTGCACGTGACGAACGGAATGGTTCCACTCTCGCCTAAACAAAAGCACATATTTATGCTCAAATCAATCATGATTTCATATTCTCATGCTTTTTCTTCTTTTCATTTAATCAAAATGCCATAGCCTAATTT
>JANQBM010000009.1:3384963-3407114 GCA_025594535.1 Erythroxylum domingense
GGGATCAGTCCGCGTCTGCATTTCATTTCCTTAATTGTACTTATTCTGCAAGTTTTGTATAAAATTGTATTTCGAACAACCAAAGTGTATTTGTATTGTGAAAAAGGGCCCAAATGGCTAATGTAAATTTTGATGACTGTGTTGTGTTGATTGAAAGTGTTTATGAAACAAAGTGATACCCGATTTGGGTTATGGCTTTTACTTATCATGTCTGTGGTTTCAAACAACAGAAGAATATTTATACCGATTTTCAAAGTGAATGAGTGCTTTAACACGCCACCTCGTGGGACACGAGTTCGGGCATCACCATCGATGTCGGGTTCGAGTCTTGCAGGAGTGGGGTGCTACAATTATAGCCGAGCCATACAATTAAGACAAATGAATACACTGCCAAACTAGTTACATTTGCTTGGATATTGAGAAAGTGGTTTCAATTCTAATATAAAATAGCTGACCAGCCGGACATAAAAGGGGTACAAAATGAACAAATGTATATAAAATTGTAATTGTCTAATTTTGGTGTGATCACAATTTCATTTTCATTACAAAACAATAATGAACATCAACATCTTTAGAGAACAATAGTCTACAATAACAGCGTACAATATAAAAAACAAAGAGTACAACTTAAACAATTATTTCAAAAGGGATACAAAATGAACAAATGTATACAAAATTGTAATTGTCTAATTTTGGTGCGATCACAATTTCATTTTCATTACAAAACAATAATGGACATCAACATCTTTAGAGAACAATAGTCTACAATAACAACGTACAATCTAAATAACAAAGAGTACAACTTAAACAATTATTTCAAACCTCCTAACACTGAAAACGTAGTACAAAAGTTTAAAAATGTCAATTCTTGTTTTCCCTAGATATTCGCCATTCGTTGAACATTTCGCATGCTAAATCAAGTCTCCAATTTGTCCAAGCATTTGTTGGGTCTATAGCAGTTATACGCTCTTCCTCAACAACTGTATTAGTGTGAAAATAATCCCCTAAACCACTCTCTATGGGATCAAAACTCATCTCCTGCCTAATAAATTATGCAATAAACAACAAGCTATAATAATGTGATTGTGTGTCTTTATTAGGTAAAATGAAGGACTCCTAAGAACAGCCTGTCTCATTTTTAATAACCCAAAACACCTCTCAATTACAATACATGCAGTCGCATGTTTCATATTAAAGAATTCCTTTGCAGTTCTTGGTTGGTAACCTTGACGCCATTCATTCAAATGGTACCTTTGACCCCTAAATGGTGCAAGGAAGCCTTCACAATTTGTATATCCTGCGTCGACTAGGTAATAGCAACCTATATAAAAAACACTACATGAGTTATTTAATTTACATTATCTAATATACATAATTTCAAACAACCTTCCTATATTATATAGGAAAGCTTAACATGAGGCACTTTTAGTCCATGTCTCCTAGTAATAGCATCATGAAGAACTCGACCATCAGCTACTGACCCTTCCCAACTAGGAAGAACATAGACAAATTGCATGTCAGGTGTGCACACACCTAACATATTTGTTGCAATATCGCCCTTACGAGTTCGAAATCTAGGCTTATCTTTAATTGGCACATTAACCCTGATATATGTCCCATCTAGAGCACCTAAGCAATTCTACAATTCAAATGAAATAAAAAATAATGAGGTTCCTTAATCTCATTCCCAAAATTTTCTTATAAAAGTAATAGGGTAATTATCTACCTTAAAGCATATCCACCGATGGTCCGATGAGTTTGTTGGTATAGGCTCAGGTTTTCTAAACAAAACATCTTGCAAATGCATTACTGCATTTAAAACATTATGAAAACACCAACTAATTGTCTCACCTGACCTTCTAAAATTTTTCCTAATAACCTGATTTTTGACATGATGAGCAATAATATGTAAGAAAATTGCTACTTGCTCATTAATAAGCATGTTTTTTGTTAACTTTAATCCTCCTATACTTTCTAGCATTGCACATAGTTTAGAAAAAGCTTGCCTATTCATCCTAACCATTGAAATACATGACTCATCATTCTCATGCACAATTTGCCTCACATAATCTCAATTTCCATAAAAATTTAAAAAATAATTTCTAACCCTTGGCCTATAACTAGATAAAGAAGCCTCCGATGCCAACAAAATGAATAGTGAACTAACAACATTACACAACTGTAACCATACAGCTAAGACAACCACAATCCTTTTTGTTCTTTCCGTATTTCTATGTAAACTCAAACTGAAACGAGCCATGACTGAAAAAAAAATCTAATGGATTTTTATAAAATTTTTCAAATAATGTATAATGTATAAGAGAAGAACCATAAAAAATATCAAAATAGTTGAACACATAAAGTAGAGTTAGAGAGGAAAAAGAAGATAATATTACCAAGGTTAAAAGAATAGATTATAGAAATACAATTTCCCATTCTGTTTTCATTACCATATTAGTTTATTTTAAACCTAAAAATGCAGCCATTCCTAAGCTTTAAATTCCATAAATATGGATGTTAAACATTCCTAGGACCCAAATATGCAAATTTTTCTAGTCCAAAAGCTTTAAATTCTGAACTACTTAAATAAGCCCTCACTGCTTGCAACCTTCGTGCTTCTTTTGGAAAGGCAATACCATATATTTATGCATAACTGCCCCCGATTTCAATGGTCCTAACCTCGCCTCACAGTCTTTGTTTCATCGCACACAAGAGGATGAAGACAACAAGGATGTCAAGATAAAGAAAAAGTCTTGACACTTCTTTCTAATTTAATCACTTTCTCCTTAACAACAAAGCCAAGATTCCGAATAGCTAATAAAGACTTTTTCAATGCTTCTCTTGCTCTTACCTATCTTATCTTCACTTACTCAACCTTCCCAATCTAGTACAATACTAGTAGCCGGTGTTTCAGAATGGAGAAATCCCATTGTTCACATAGGAGACTGCATCAGTAAGTCCTTATACTCTACTGTCTACTAATTTACTTACTTTTTTTTAGATGCCAACTAACATTCCTTTTCTTTGTATACTTCTTACCATATGCTTCCTAGTTTTTCAACACCAGTATCACTACAACCTCTACATTTTCTAGAATTAAAGAGCCTTTAACATAGTTGTATATTAATCTAGTAATGCTTTGTATGTGGACTTATGATTGATTTGTGAATGTACAAATATGCATTGTCTAATGCGTCATAAATTGAATTATGATGCAAGAAATCTTTTTTTCAGCTTTGATTTGCTATGAACTTAACTTCTGTGCAAAACCTAAATTATTATCTTATCTTAAAAGCAACAATTTGTCCAATTTTGCCTTATCTTTAAGCAAGAACTGATGATTATTCTGCACATTAACAACTATAATTTTCTAGTATTTGATATACATGTACAACCTTAAAGAGACCATCGCATTCCTTTTCTTGCTCCTACAATCTTATCATGACTGTTTTACATACATGCAACTACTTATTTGGTAAAGCAACGATGGAAAATGACCAAGTATGACAGTATGTAATATCATATTGTTAATAATATTTTCTAGCTAAGGAAGCACACATTTTCTTCTAGCCAGCCAACCAACATTTTCCAATTATGTTGCATATTCAGAATTCAAAAACCCAACGACAAAATAAAAAATCCAATACTGTCGCATATTCATATCTTCACAAGCCAACATTCCAAACCCTTAAAAACCCAACAACAAAATCAAGAAACAAAAAAGAAAAAACCCATGTTGCCAACTGAGTTAAGCTCGAAGAACACCTCTCATTAACAGACAAAAACTCCTCAATGCACACACAATCCATATCCAGCAAAATGAAAACAAAATAATGAACATCTATCTCTTCGGTTTGAAGATAAAGAGACGCCCGCCTGTGAAGACAGTGCTACGTGAGTGACTCAAGTTGCGTGAAGATCTTCGTGAGCCAGGTAACTGAGATTAGTGACTATATCTATAGCAGTGAAAACATATATATATATATATATAGACCTAACTCATCAGATCTAGTCCAAAGATGCCTTACTTTGAGACGTCAAATTGACCACAAATGACCATATTCAATACAAAAGTACGAAGTGCAATCTTTTACAACCAAACCAAGTATATTCAAGTCTAAAATTTTATCACATACTGCATTAGCTTCAAATATACCCAGTAATCCATAATATTCAAATAGAAAGGGATTGAAAAATCAAATCAAACAGCAAAAGCCACAAAACAGTCACTAACATGGACTTTAACTACAAAAAAGCTGAAGAAACCGCTACCTTTTGTTCGGAGATTTTCCAACCTGACAAAGCAACAATCTAATTATAAATATAATAAAAGAGAACCTTGAAATATCATAACCGTATCAGTGGAAAAAACAATATAAAGAATATCCAAAGAGCAGCATAAACAAATATTCGATTATAATAATCCCAAAAATGAAAAATATAGAAGTAACGTAAATTTTCCTACCAGGAAAACAGAAAAGAGCTTGCATATGACACATACTTGAAAGATCTTTTGATCAATTCTAAAACACATAAATGAAGAACCAAGAATCGCTATTCTTAATCATAAGTACACAAACCATACATAAATGTAGTAAGCAAACCTTTCTTTTACAAGCGCAAACTCTTCGTTGCCAACCACAAATTGTTCATAATTTAATAAGCATGCCTACATTTTTTAATCATATCAGATGACATGTCCATCATCATGGGCTTTTCAATGAATCCTCAGAATGATTTCATATAAATTAGCTCGATAGCAAAACCAAAAATTCTTCTATGTAAAATGGTTAATGACTAACAAATTTCATCAGTATATTTAAGAGAGTAATCATAAGTTACAAAAATATTTCAAAGAAAGAAACCAATATTTGGAATTTAGGAAGACCTTGTTTTTACTTAGTTGAATAGGTGGTTGATGATAAAGGAAGATATACTTCTTACAAACAATCCACGGATCTACTTCTTACAAATAATCCACGTAAAGTTGAATAGCCAATCTCTTAAACAAAACAAGAAAAAACCAAATACCCACAAACCGTTGCGCAAAGACCCACAAACACCAGATCTGAGAGTAACTAAGTAGATTTGCAAAACAAGCATATCACTTGCAATAACACGGACAAAGTATGACAAAGTATGACAAAAGATTGAACCCAGAAAGACTCTATCTTTTACATTGCAATAACACATTCGATTTTTAAGAGGCATCAATGAGATTGCGAAAGACCCACAGCGTGATGGAGCCTACAAACAAAATGGACACGAAAAATAGACGTGCAGTACCTTTGGTGAAGACCGTGCTATGTGAGTATCTGAGTGAGTGAGGTGAGTGAGACGATTGAGAGGTTTGCGTGCGTGAGTGAGTGAGATGAGGGAGACGACTGGTCTGCGTGCATGAGTGAGTGAGGTGAGGGAGACGAGTGAGAGGTAAGGGAATGCGTGAGTGAGTGAGGTGAGTGAGAATAGAGAGAGGTCTGCGTTCATGAGTGACTGAGGTGAGGGAGACGAGTGAGAGGTAACAAGATGGGAATGCCTGAGTCAGTGAGGTGAGTGACAATAGAGAAGGGTATGGGTTGCCCAAAATTCAACAAAAGTTGTTCCCCACAGCGTTGAATACGTAAAGAAAGGGGGGGGTCTTTACCTATTCCTTAAATGTGAGGATTGCGTATTCAACGACAATCTGATTTCGTGGACAAAAACCTAACCAAACATGGGAATATATAATAACTAGGAATAGGAGGGTAATAGAAATTCTATTACCCTCAACCAAACTGGTTATAAGGAGGTAATTTTAGAATCTCCTAATCAACTGAGAGTAGTATTCAGAGGTATTAGCCAAGCAGTGCTAGCCGCACTGGTCTCATTCATAAGTGCTTTGAGATTAATGCAAGGGGGATTTGAGGCTTATCTGGACCACATTATTGATACTAAAGCTGAGCAGAATATATAGGACATTCCTATAATTAAGGAATTCTTAAATGTGTTTCCCGCATAGTTGCCTGGCTTCCCTCCAGATCGGGAAACAGAGTTTACAATTGTCTTAGTTCCAGGTGCTACTCCTATATCTATTCCTCCATATAGGATGGCACCCGTGGAATTAAAGGAGTTGAAGGCTCAGTTGCAGGAATTAATTGAAAAGGGATTCATTAGACCTAATGTTTCACCCTGGAGAGCTCCAGTTCTATTTGTGAAGAAGAAAGATGGCATTTTGAGGCTGTGCACTGACTATAGGCAACTGAATCGGGTTACAGGAAAGAACAAGTACCCATTATCTAGAATTGATGACTTATTTGATCAGTTAAAAGGAGCTAAGGTATTCACTAAATTGGATTTGAGGTCTGGGTATTATCAGCTAAAGATAATAGAGGCTGATGTACCAAAAAGTGCTTTCAGGAGCAGGTATAGGCATTTCGAGTTTGTAGTAATGTCGTTTGGGTTAACCAATGCCCCAGCTACATTCATGGCATGATGAATAAGGTGTTTCAGCCTTACCTGGATCGCTTTATGATAGTGTTTATCGATGACATTTTGGTCTATTCAAAGAGTAGAGAAGAACATGCTAACCATCTGAGGGTGATCTTACAGATTATGAGAGAAAAACAGTTGTATGCTAAATTCAGTAAATGTGAGTTTTGGCTGAATCAAGTGGTATTTTTGGGTCATATCATAAATGGGCAAGTTATTCAAGTGGATTCAATGAAAACTGAGGTAGTAATGAAATGGGAGGCTCCGAAGAATGTGTTAAAAATTTGGAGTTTCTTAGGATTAGCTAGATATTACCAGAGGTTTGTCGAGGGGTTTTCTCTGATTTCGACCCCTCTAACTAAACTTCTGAGGAAGAATGTAATGTTCAGATGGGATGATGATTGTTAGAAGAGCTTTAAGGAGTTAAAACATCGGTTAACTATAACACCGATGTTGACTATTCCATCTGAAACTGGTGGATATATAACATTTAGTGATGTTTTGCATCAAGGAATGGGATGTGTATTGATGTAGAATGGCAAGGTGATAACCTATGATTCAAGACAATTAAGGTCTCACGAGATGAACTATCCGGTACATGATTTAAAACTTACTGCAGTTATCTTTGCTCTAAAGATATGGAGACATTATTTATACAGAGAGACATTTCAGATATACACTGATCACAAGAGTTTAAGGTATTTACTGAGTCAGAAAAAGCTAAACATGAGACAGATGAGATGGATAAAGTTGTTAAAAATTATGACTGCACGATTGAATATCATCTAAGGAAAACGAATATAGTGGAAGATGCTTTGAGTAGGAAGTCACACAGCAGTGTAGTTGAGATTGGTTATTGAGGTTACCAAGCTTGATTCAATTGAGAGCTTTGAATGTGGAGTTGAATCTAGAGCATATTGAAGCATTAACAGCTACACTAAAGTTGAGATCGATGTTACATGATCGAATTAGAAGAGTTCAAAGTAAAGATCCTAAAATGATGAAACTGATTGAGAAAGTTAACATGAATCCCAATTCTGAATTTGAATTGCGAGATGAGACATTGTGGTTAAAACAGAGATTATATATGCCTAATGTGGATGAATTGAGAAAGGAAATTTTAGAGGAAGCTTATATGGCCACTTATGTTATGCATCTTAGCACGACCAAGATGTATAATACGCTAAAGCAACATTTCTGGTGGCCAGGAATGAAGAAGCAAATAGTGGAATATGTTTCTAAATGTATAACATGCTAGCATGTTAAAGCTAAGCATCAGGCTCCATTTGGGAAGTTACATTCGTTACCTATTCCGAAGTTGAAATATGAACAAATCACTATGGATTTTATTATGGGTTTGCCTAAGACTTCGAGGCAAAATAATGCTATATGTGTTGTAAAGGACCGATTAACTAAGTCGGACTATTTCTTACTAGTGAGAGAGAATAACTCACTAGATAATTTGGTTTAGAAGTATATGAATGAAGTGGTTAGACTGCATGGGGTTCCGGTGTCCTTTGTATCAGACAGGGATCCCAGATTTACTATGAGATTCTAGAAGAGTTTGTAAAAATTTGAACTTCAGTACTGCATTTCATCCTCAAACGGATGGTCGGAGTGAGAGGATAATCAAGACTATTGAGGATATGCTTAGGGCATATGTATTAGAGTTTTAAGGAGCGTGGGTATATTGCATTGATTGAATTTGCTTACAACAATCACTATCATAGTAGTATCGGAATGGCACCTTATGAGGCATTATACGACAGAGCATGTCGATCACCTCTATATTGGGATGAAGAAGGTTTGAGAATGATAGAAGGCCCTGAGTTGATACAAGATACCATGGATAAGGTGAAGCTGATCCAAAGTCTCATAAAAGCGGCTCAAGATCGATATAAGAGCTTTGTGGATTAGCATCAAAGAGATATGGAATATAATGTAGGAGACAAAGTGTTTCTGAGAGCGTTGCCTTGGCGAGGTGTGCTGAGGTTTGGTAAAAAGGACAAGTTGAGCCCTAAGAACATTGGTCCTTATGAAATCATTGAGAGGATAGGACCTTTGGCATACAAGTTAGCTTTACCGAATGAATGTGCTTCATGTGAGCATATTAAGAAGATACAGATCTGATCCCACACATGTGTTGCCAGCTCAAGAAATTGAAATTGCTAGTAATTTGAGTTATGTTAAGGAGCCAGTTCAGATAGTGGGTTATCGGACAAAACAACTAAAGAATCGGGATATTCCAATGGTGAAAGTTCTATGGAGAAATCACTCAAGTGAGGAAGCAACTTGGGAAATAGAGGAACAAATGAAAATGCAATATCCCCATCTGTTTCAGCAATCAAGTAAGAGGATGATATTTCTTAAGGAGGTGAGAATTGTAACCTCCCAATATCCCATGTTAGGGGCTAAAACCCCATAACAGTGTAAATGAGAGTATACTGAGAAGTTAGAAGTGCATTTCATGCATCATATGACATATTTAAATATGTGAATTGTGTTGATATTTATGAAATAATTATTCATGTATTCATTGACATTTTTAGGTATAATTGATTTATAAATGCGATTAAAATGAGAATTGTTGTTTTTATGTGTTGAAAATTTATTTGGAGAGTGTCATTATTATTTCTGAATTTTTGTGAATTTTAGGAAATTTTCGAAAATTTTAGGGTCTTTTTGGACTAGGAAAAATGTTGAAAAATGGACAAATGGAAGCGTGACTCATAGGCTGATTATTTAGTGCCAAATGGCCAACATGCAATGGAGACATGTGGCTGTGAATTATGGAATACACATAGGTCATATTTTGGTTTGAAAGAGTACTGTAGTTTGTCTGTTCTTCATTGGAATCACCGAAAAATACCAAAACTCTTTCAATTGTTCAACATCACCAAAACAACTTGTTGATGCTTGAGTACTTGGCCAATGATTTTTACATCAAAGTAAGAATTTTAGTTCATATCAACTGCTAGAAATTGAGGTAAACCAAGGAAGTTGAGTTTTAAGTTTTTCATATCGTAAATGGGTTTTGATGATGTTTGAGTACGTGTGAATTCATTCATTCATGGGTGGGATAAGAAGAATTGATTTCATTGATTATTGGTGACTTAGAAAGTCTGCAAAAAGTGTTAACAAAAATGGGAAGATGCGAAAGATGGAAAGTGCAGAAAATTGGAGTTAACTGGAAAAAATGCAGAAAAGTGATAATAAGCATGAATAGTGATCTGTTTTGATGTTTATATTGAATCTTGGATTTTTGATTTGTTATGTTATGTTGAACTGAAAGGGATGTAGAAAAGATGATTCATGCATAAGATGTGTTGTTGTGCTTCAAGTAGGATGAAGATGATAGAAAAACGTAGAATGAAGGTGGAAAGAAGATGAAAAAATAAAATAAAAATATGCATAAAAATATGAAATATACATGAATGATATACGGTTTTTGATGTTTGTTTGTAATTATGAATTTTGATTTGTTATGGATGATCTGAACTAAATTTGGGGTTAAAATGAAGAGAATTGGAGAAGAGAAAGAAGAAGAAAACTTGCGTTTTGTTAATCTAGAGAGAGAAGAGAAGAGGAGTTGCACCGAAGACTTCCTTAAGGGAGATTGTTCTGAACATCCTTTGTTCTTTTTGTTATAACTTGTTCTCCTGACATTCAAATAATATGGGATTTGAACCAACAAACTCTTAACACATTTTTATTTATCTCCACCAAAATTTATAGCCATCTGAATTAATTAGGAAAAGATTGAGTGATAAGTTTAGGAAATGGTGAGTGTGCTGGAATATTATGAACTGAAATATTTTCATTGAACATGCTTCGGTATTTTGATTATATCATGATCTGTAGATTTACAAATAAGTTGATTCTTAATTCAGATTAAACTAGATACATATTTATACAATTGGTTTGAAGAAGTAGAATTTTAGTTCTGTCTCTAAGAATTTCAAAATCTGGCTTGAAATTGTGTTTTTGCTTAGGCTATAACACTACCCGAGACAGAAATCATGTCCTATTGTTATCTAATAATTTGTATTGATACAGGCAGAATCACACAAAAATGTCTTCACAAAAGTTTTATATTATTCTCTTATTTTTTAATTGGTGTAAAGTTTGTAATTTTTGGATATTTTAATTGAGTGATATGAGTTGTATAACCTGAAAGCATGATCCTGCACTAGAGAAAATTTCAAATGTACTCAGTCTATAGTATTTTGAGCATAACTCATAGAATAATGAACCAAATTGTATGATCTTAGTATGCTTAGCAATTGGAAACATAAGGGAACAATTGGTTAGAAGGAATTATTGTCTAAAAACTCCATATTCCTTGTCATAAAGATCATGCAAGGTTGACTCGAAAGTTTTGAGAAAAATCTAGAATAGTTAATGAATGTATGAATTTTGACACATTTGGAGTACAATTGATCTTTGCAACAGTTTATTATAGAAGTATACCTGGGCATATGTCATTGACTATGCATGTTAAATGATACATTTATAAAAAGGAATATTCTATAACTGAATGTGGTAACATGAATTTGTATTTGATTGCATATAAAAGAGCAAGTAGAGCAACCTCTTCCAGATATTGCCGGAACTTTAAGGCAGTAAGCGAAAAGGGAGAAATTGTGAGTAACTTAAGATGGTCTCACCTTGACCTTTTTTTATTACTGAATTGAATTTGATATTGATGAATGTGTATTGAATTGTGTACTAAATTTTGGATATGAAATGTCCGAGGAGTTTTGATACATGATTAAACATGGAAAGTGCTACATGTATGTGAATGAGATTAACTACATGGTTCTCAACTTGAATGTTCATACTGGACCTAGTCTGATAATTATTGTGAGCAAGAACATGGATGCAAACGTAATTGATCAAATTTGATGAATGAAATTGAGGAATGCATTTCATTCCAATGCATGAAATATAAAGGCAGTTATGACTGAAGTTGCCAGTGAAAAAGAGCTTAAAGCTTAGACATTCGTGATTAGAGCCTAAGGGTCAATGTGTACAAAGAGTCCTGTATCCAAAATAGATACGAGATAGTGAAAAAGGCTCACAGTCATAACAATGAAATAAATGAAATTGAGTCTCATAACAATGCATACACATATGATCTAAATAAATTGAATGATTGTAATGTTTTGAGAACTTTGTGTATGAAATATGTGATAATTTATCAGTGTGTATGTTCTGCAAAATTGTTCTAAAATGATGAAATGTTTGAATTTTGATTTTGAAATATAACAAATTTGATAAGGTGTTATATGATATTAGTTGACAAAAATCAAGTTGATTGGAATTACATGATAACTTGATTTACTGTGTGTTGTATGACAAGAGTGAACCATCAAGGATGGTTACTCTACTGAGTTCTCAAAACTCACCAAAATTGAACGTTCAATTTTAGGCTCGAGAGAGCGATGACTTAGCTTTTAAGACTGTACAGAAGCAATTTTGTATAACTTGCGGAGACCATATATGGCTCAAAGGTCGATCAACTGGGACTAAAGGAATAGTTTGTGTTATCTTTTGTGATCCTCATTTATGTAGCATACTGTGTAGACTGAGTTGTTGGTGTTTATGGGATGATTTTATGTAAACATGGATGTTGAACGTAATGCTATAATATAACTTATGGTGTATGATGTAAAATGAGGAAATTTTGGCTGTTAGAACAATGTGTAATGTATGACTTAGCTTACGATGGCATGTTTTAAAGTGAAGGTGAAATAGCGAGCACACCATTTCTATCACACATATGCACGTGTATCTGAAGGGTATACGTGCGTGTGTCAAATGGGAGTGGGGTGTTACAGCATCTCTGCATTTATGATGATATTGGAACCCACCATTACAAGAGATTAGCCTATTTAACAGTTTAGATAAACCTTCAATGATAAGGATCATTAAATAAGGAGATAAGGGATCTCTTTGCCAATACCCTTTCCATTTCTAAAAGTTTTAGTAGGGAATCCATTCACTATCACACTTAATGAAGAAGATTGAATGTAATTCATTATCCAATTTAGAAATCTATATGGCAGTTACAACACATTTAGACATATTTGAATAAATTTCCAACTGAGTGTATCAAATTCTTTGTAAAGGTAAACTTTGATTGATTAGTTGTTAAGAGTTTTACTTGAGTTGTACTCCTTCATCAGCTGTTGAAGTATAAGAATATTATCCCAAAAATTTCTTTCAAGAATAAATGTTCCCTAAGCTGTATTAATAACGCTATTGATCACCACGTTTAATCTTTTAGCTAGGATTTTTGAAATCACCTTATAAATGGTGTTATAATATGATATTGACTTGAAATCTTGCATACTCATAGGGTTGTGCTTTTTTATTCTTAAGCAAATGAATGTATGATTGAGTTTATAAAGCATTTTGGAAGAAGAAAAAAATTCTAGCATTACATCAGTGAACAACCATCCTATATTATCCCATGTCTTTTGGAAGAACATTGCAAGGTAACCATTTGGTCCTGGTGATTTTAATGGATGTAAGCTGAAGAGAACTCTTTTGAAATCAATTTCTCTAATAGGGGAAACAATCAATTAAGCAATTGAATAGATACTGCACATTGTAGCTTAGAGTAGTAGTATAATCATATCCCATCAGATCTAGGTAGTAGCTCCTAGCTAGCTCTTGTAATTCATCCTAATCCTTGTATTCTAATCCATTAGAGTCATGTGATACTGAAATTTTGTGGACATTTCTCCTTTAAGTAAGGTAGAATGGAAGAATCTTGTGTCAGAGTCTTCATTCTTCATCTAGTTTATTCTATCATTTTGTTTCAGAATTGAACTATAGAGCCTGAGTAATTTATGATATTCTTACAATCTCTTAGTCTCTGCCATTCTCAAGTCTACATTATGTGGAGATTCATAACTAGCTTTTTGAGCTTGAGCTAGTTTCTCCCTAAGTGTATTTAGATTTTGATTCCTATCAAGCATAAAGTTCTTGAGTTCTCTCTTCACCATTTTCAATTTATTTATAAACTAATAAGATTTATAACCCTCCATATTGTGGTTCCAACATCTACTAATAAAGCAAAGAAACCTTCTATCTGAGAGGTACCATTGAAAGATTTGAAAGGAGTTCCTCTTATTCTTTTTATAACTAGCTTTCATATTAGCAAATAAGAATGATTAGCCATTAGATTCTCATCAAAGTAAACAAAGGAGTTAGGAAATTAATCAAGCCACGAAGTACTAACTAGTGATCTGTCTAACTTTTTCCTTATAATCCAGCTACCTTGTTGACTATTACTCCATGTGAGTAATCTAGTCATTGAGTTTAGATCACTATGAGTATCTTCATAAGGAAATTAAAGAGTTCCCTTGCTGAAATGATATTGAACTTCCTGCTACTCTCCACTTCATTCAAACTTAAAGTGCAATTAAAGTTGTCCAAAATAAACCACTGGTTTTGAATTCCCAGTTGAAACTTTTGTAAATCCAACTGATAGTTGTGTTTTGCATGATGTTTTAGGGTGTAATATGGTAAGTATTTAGTGTTAAATTGAGAGTTAAGTGTGTGTTTATGTGTTAATTATGTTAGTTTGTATGTTTATGTGTATTTTATCAGTTAGTATGAATCTTTGAGCTTAGTTGCTATATTTTTAAGGTACATTGATGTGTGTGTTAGTGTTGTAGGGTAAACAGGAAAGAATGATGAAGATTTGAAGAGTTTCAGGCAAAAAGACATAAGCCACGATCGTGACAGAGAAGGAAGAGCCAGAAGTAACCAGACCATGATCGTACATCAGGGGCCATAATCATTACAGAAAGGATAAATCACTAGCCACGATAATGACAGGTAGGGCCATGATTGTGTCTGCATTGGGTTGACAAGAAAACTCAAAATTTGAGTGATTTTTAGACCTTTTTGACCCTGATTTTGACCTAGGACTGCTACAGAATAAATAACACACTACAAAATAGTTGCTGGCAGACATTAGAGAGTGAAGAGAGTCGAGCAAAACGGTGAGTTTCTGCAAAAATCCGAGAGGAATCTAGAGAGAAATCAAGCGATTGAGGAAGGAGACGAAGGAAGAGAGGCACGGAGATATGTTTGACGCGAGGTACTTCCCGAAACAGGCAGTTACCTGCAATCACGACCTTTGAGATCTATTTTGATAGTTTTTTTTTATTTCGATTTTGTGGATGTATGAGATTGATATTGATTGGAATTGCTATTGTTGAGTGTTGATCTTTTGTCTAAACTCACCTTCGGGTTTTTTTATTCTTGAAATTAATAAAATTTATTTGATGATGTTTTATTTCAATTTAATTGTGATTCAATTTCGATTTTTCATAACTTGGCAATAAACTAAAAGGGTGACCTGGTAAAAATCATCGATTTGGACTAACAAGAGTTGGGTAAATTGATAGGTAGAGAGTTGAATCAAACTGGTAGAGTCGTGTAATGAGAGATCGAACATAGATTCCTGATAGGTTAATAGACAAATTCAGAACTAATTTAGGTTTTGGACTAATTGTATATTGAGAGATCGCAATTTCCATAATTTGAATTAGGGCTTACCACTTAGGGTTAAGAATTATAACTTAAGCAAGAGTAATTCACCTTAGGACTGTCTAGGCCCGTTAAATCAGAAATTGCAAAATTGGTATATTTTCTTTAGTTTCGAATTGAATCCTCTTTTCTCTCACTTGGTTATTTCTAGGTTGGGTTTCGGATTATTTGTGTGGTTTACTATTTTTTTTCATTCTTGTGGCACTTTAATTTCTCAAATTTGATTATTGATTGATTTAAATTCTGCATTAGTTGTTTAATTAGGTTAATTGCAAATTTAGATGCCTTTAGATTTTAGGACTAGTTCTCTTCCTCGTGGGATCGACACCTTAGGTACTACACAAACGACTCGTTCACTTGCGGTAAGTACCAAGGCTATAATTAGTAAAACTTAGCGCATGTAACCTTAAGCAAACACCAACCATAGTTTATTTCATTAAAAACTAAAATTGGTAGAATAAATAAGTGTTATAATAAAAACAAGACTCATACCTTTAATCTAGCATTTCAAATAAAGATATTGGTCTGATTCTTCCATCACTTTTAATCGAATTACATCAAAGTTGTATAAACAAATGATCCTACCATTGTAGTGTGAGTTTTGATTAGAGAAGATCTCCCATTTAGCTCCTAAAAACTTGTAACTAAATAGATTTTGTGGCTCCTTTATTTTGGTTTCCAAAACTCCCAACAAACATGACTTCTTATCCTTCACAACTTCTTTAACTATGGATTTTTTATGGTCATTTTTCCCTCTTGTATTTCGAGTAAGGATTGACATTAATGGGATAATCCCCTTTACTCTTGTTGTTTTGTTTCCCCTTCCTCCTATTGGACTATCTTCTAGAGTTATTATTGAGTAATTTAAATTCACCAGCTTCTTCTTGTTTTGAAGTTCCAATTACTAAATTATTACTAGCAGAATCAAGCTTAGTTTCTTTAGTAACACATTCATTACCAGTTGCATAAGCCATGTACTTTTTCACATCACTATTTGCCTCTAAGGAACTTTGTTCCAATCCAACTCTTGATTCAGAATTTTGACAAAGAGATGTGAAGACTGCATAATTTTGTGTATCTGTAATTCCCAAAGGTTCCACACCTCTTGCTTTTATTTCTTCACTTACTATCCGAGGTAAATCCTTAATTTCAACAATAATTTAGGAGTTATTTGAGCAAACATTATTTATAACTTCTTTACCTCTAGTATTAACTGTTATGGTTCTATCTTTTTCCTGGGCTGTATTTCTACTTGTAGATTCTAACAGTTCATCCTAATAATCCATTTTAAAAACCTCACTAGTAGGCACCCATTTTTTATCAGGTAAAGAAACATTTTTTTTGAACTTTAAATCACATCTTTGCATAAGAAATTCTCTCTATAGTAGTTGTTTATGTATCCATACAAACTAGTTTTTTCAAAGAGCTTTCTAAGAAACTTAGCCCCTTAATGGTCCAAAATTCCATTAGTAAATTATGAAAATTAACCCACAATGGTAGCACATCAATATTAACTCTATCAACCTCCAAACCCAATCGTCATTTTTAAATGAAAAAGGCATGATCGCCAACTTACCAGGGTCCTTACTCTACAATTCCATCAGAAAATTTAAAGCGTACTATACCATCCTCTGATGCATTACTTTTTCTAGGCCCTTTTTCCCCCATCTTGGTTTTGCTAATGCATTAACCATAGGAAAAGCAAGGTGCTTAGACCAAAAGAATCTAATTAGAGCCATAGACTAAGCCTTGGCACCATCTACAAATAGTTCAACAAGAGGAGATATTACCCCATACTTAATGACATTCTCGTAGTGTTTGATGACACCTTTATAATGTTGTTCTTGAAATCATTGTCAAGAAAAACCATTTTACCATCATTCTTGTCTTTGTTTATAGCCCCTAAATTAGCATAACTCCCTCGAAAGAATAGGGAAGTCTTCCTTAGAGAATGAATATTCTCCTCTCTCAACCATCATTTATAAGGCCAGAGGGCCTTCTTTCAAGGTTGAAGCCTCAGTTAATTTGAAGCACAGGCCTAAGCATTAACCAAACGTGGGAAGAAAGTTTCCAAAAGAGGAAAAAGTGAGGGGTAGAAAATTAATTGGAGCAGAAGTTCCAGTGAGCAATTAGAGCAAAATTTCTAGAAGTCCCCCACTATCCATTCCTTTAGTAGTTATTTCTTTTATCGTGTATTTGGTACTTAACTTGCTTTGAGTGTGTTCACAAAATATAATTGTCTTTATAGATTTAAAGGAGAAGAATTCGAAAGAAAGCACGACATAAAACAAATATTTGAAGCACAAAAGGGATCTAAGGCTATGCATCAACTCGTGTACTTCCCCAATGCCATACAAATTTGTGATTTTAAGAGATTTTGGTTATGTACAATTTGATGCATAGCCGTGCATCAAACCATATATTAGCCAAAACCAGAATTTAATATAAAAGACGTTAGGAAAATTTAAGGAGAAGATATAGAAAGGTTTTCTAAAACTCTAAAAGGAGGTTCAAGGGTTGATTTTGATCCAGAGAAGTGGGAAAACATGAAGAATTCATCCAAAGATCCATCAGAATACAAGATCAAACTCATAGCCTAGATATAGAGTAATGGCAACAACTAGTTATCACTATCCATGTGGGTTTGACTCGTATTTGATGGTACTAGCTACAACTAGGTTATGCAATTATGGTAATTCAATATTTTTTTTTGAAAAATATAAAACAAATACCTTATATTTTAGCAAAGGCTAATACATGATCCTAAACTAGGATCATACAATTAAAGTCAAGAGAGGCTATACTAATCATTATATACATCAAATTAACCACATTACTCTAAGTTCTTGGCTAATTAAGCATTTGCTTTACACTGGCAATCATAACCATTTTTAATAATCAGTATGGTAAATCTATATTTCCACTCTCATTTTTAGTTAATAAAGTTTTTGGTATCATTGCTGAGGACTTTCATATTACGAACACCTTAATGTTATTAGTCTAGTCATTATTTTCTGTATTTTCTTTTCTTTTCTTTTCTTTTATTTTTATTTCATTTTATTGTATTTATGGTTTATTATCTTAATTATCTTTATAATTTATATACTTGATCTTGATTTTGTGCTTTATTTTAGGATCTACAATTTATTATCATAGCCTCAAGGATGGAGTAGACAATACTTTTACAAAAGCCAAGATATGTCTTTGCAATCTATAACATCACCATATGAGAGAGCAAGGTGTCTTCACATATTTTCATAGGCTCAACTAATGTCTATGCTGTGTTATGACATTTGTGGGAGTACTTACTATAATCATGAATGTCGAGCACTGACCTATATGTGGGAGTGATCAAATATGTATAATTAACCTCAAGGTGCACTATACGGGAATAGCTACAATTTAGAGTGGAACAACTCTTATATCTGTGTATGGAATGATTACGCTCTAACTAAATATTTACAAAACCAAGCATCTCTAATTAATGAGCTAACTCAAGAAGATATGATGACTGATTTCATTCAAGAATCAATCATAAGGCACAAGGAAACAAAGACTCAAACTTTAGTGAATCAAGTGGACCAAATGGTGGAGGTAACATATGATGATATGTAAGGGAGTTTGCCCAACACTATTGAAACATACCCTATCAAATTTAGATTGGCAATCCCCTTTAGTAGTGAAAAAAAGATCTTAGTAGAAGAAGAGGAAGAGGAAGAGAGTATCACAGACAAAATAATGGAACTATAGGCTAAATTGAAAGTTGATCGACACGAATTCAAGAGCAAAGAAAAGAAAAAGGTTGGCTTCATGAATGGAGGGATATTTCAAGAAGAGCTTCCTGAAAAAGAAGATAAAGAAACCTTCATCTAAGAAGAAAAAGTAGAGAAGTGGCAAGAGATAATTGAAGAAGATAAACTATAAACACCTATCCAAAAAGAAAAAGAAGAGTGGACAAAGATGGTTGACAAAGAACTAGCAGAGGAACCAAATAAGGAAACTATTAGTGAAGCATTGGTAGTGACCTTAAGCATAAAGGGTTCCCACTTCCTCGAGGACAAACTGTTCGAGTCAACCAATGATTCAGGGAGTTTTGTTAATCTCTCTTTCATTAATAGTTTGATAAATTATTTCTTTGTTATTATCTGGTAAGAGGTGACTTAATTATAGGCTACAAAACCCTTATATGGAGAAGCGGGTGGAAGCAAGCCACTTATCATAAACTCAAGATAAGGGTAAACTTGCAGGTTCGATGAGCTAACAATGTTAAACAAGCGTTTATGAGGCAACCCATGAATTGGGATAAATTTTATTTTATTTTCATGTCTTTTAGTTATTTATGTTTTTGTTTTTTTATTTTCATTTTCTTTTTAACTCTTTTTCTTCATATTTTGCAAGGAAGTAGTTACTATTGGATGGATTAGAAATTTGAGAATCATCTTATTCAGGAAAGTACCAACTTAACCCGCTCACTTATTCATAAGTGTGGGGAAGGGTAACCTAGGGTCTTTTTCGAGGTCCGAAAAGACCAAAAACTCTCTCGAAAACTTGAGTCTGGAAGTATCCCCATGTTTGTTTTGACGCTGGCCACCATTGTGGCCTATATGACACGATCGTGGCCCTTGAGTAAGCTTTCTGTCACAATCGTGGCATGTAGATCACAGTCATGGCCCAATCCTGATGCTTCTGTCACGATCATGACCATAATCGTGTGCCTTTGTTATTGCCCGGGTTTCCTCCGAAACTCGTTCGTTCTTTGATATTGACCCTGAAACACCAACCAATGTGTCAAAGTACCTCAAAACATAATATTTTAGCTCAAAAGCTTATACTAACCCATAAAACACTTAAAACACAAATAATTAACAAATTAACACAATTCTGACCTAAACATATACTAAATGATCGAATTAATGGCTAAACACATATCAAACTATGCCCTAAAACACAATGTAATTTACACTTATTAACATCCCCACACTTAAATATTTTCTTATCTTCAAGCAAACAAAACAACAAACAACACAAAAACACAAAGGGCACAATGCAATAATGAGGCAATGGCTTCAACTTCACAAAAAATTTTTAACTTTAAACACAATCATTCAAGTTGTTCCAAATTATTAACATGCAAAATATGTATCTAGGAACTCTGGACTTAATATACATATTAATTAAAATTTAAATGTCAAGTTTATTCACCCCTTTTAATTGTACACACACATTATTGATTATTTGGTCAATCAAACTTTGTAACTAATCCTAAGTACGTTTTCATGAAAAGTTAAGCTACTTACAAGTTTGGTAGGTTTTTATTAAAAAACATTTTTTATGGACATGGATATAGTTCTTTTACATAGAGGCAAATATAGGTGATGAATGTCAATCTGGTTACTCAACTAAATCATGTTTTTAGTAAGTTGCTTGGTTAGAACATCATTATAGCCTTTTGACGTGAAACCAAACATTTGTGATGCGTGTCGATCCGGTTACTCGACTAAATCATATTCTCAAAAACATTTTTTTTAATTAATGCCTATGTTATTGCTTTAGCTACTCGTTTTCATGAAAAAATACTAACAAAGCTACTTTGTCGAAAGACCTAAAATTATGAATGAATGTGACAACTTATAGGGTGATAAACTAATACTGAATCATAATTAACTTGAATATTTTAACTAAAGAACCTAGATCACTAATTTTACGAGCTAATGACTCTTCACAACCTAATAAATTATGTTTAAAATTAAATCGATTTTGTTCCATCTAATCCATCGATGCATTCTCATAATTCATAATATGCAACCTAAACATACTAATATAATAGTTTGCAAAATTCACACTCAAAACAAAACACACAACCCTATCCACACTTGAACAACACATTGTCCTCAATGTGAGAAGGAATAAACAAACATACATTAAAGGGAATAACATAAAATAAAATAAAACAAAAAATAAAGACTAAATTTAAAAGAAAAGGGTTAGAAATAAAACCTTACGGTGATGGAGGTGATGATGGTGAGGGAGGTGGTAGTTGCACACCTAGGCCTCAAAATACCTATGAATACATCTGATGTCCCGACTTTAGCATCTTTGTTCCTTTACCATGTTCCTTATTATCCTGGATTTTTCAACCAAAGTATCTGTCAGAGTTTTGGTTTGATCATATATTACTGTCAGTACTTTCTTCCATCCCAATTCTTCTTCTTTCTTCTCCTCCCCAAACTCCTTACTAGTTGAATCCCCTTCTTGTTATTGTTGAGCATTCAAACTCGCTTGAGTGGTGCTAATCTTGACGTGTGTTTTGGCACGAATATCCCAAATTTCCATATTATGAGACTTTAGGACTTTAGCTTGCCACAGATGATGATGGTTTGTGAATTCAGGACAGTAAATCATAAATCGATTGCACTCAACCCCATAATAATCAAATATGGTTGAAACTAAGTAATCCATTCCCAATTTTTTCTCCTCTTACATCGAGTAACAATAATTACATTGAATACATGGGTGGTTGTCTAAACTAGGATGCTATGGTCCATACACCACAATAGGAAGAGTTCCTTCGTGGAACACTTGTTAGTTTTTGTCTTGTAAAAAACAGTTTGACATATAAATTGTGCAGCAACAAATGTTTGTGGCTTTTGATGATGTTGTTACGTGCATTCTTAGCTCCGAAGCACTTTGACCTAGTTAATTTAATCTAGTAAGGGTGAAACAGAAATCATCGTGCTGATCCACTACAAATGATTCAGGGAACCTACAAATTTTATACAAAATATCATAATTAAGCTTATAAGGTTATCCCCGCAACCTAAACCACAATTCCTTAGGTTTATTAGACTCAAACTAAAGGGATGTAAAGAATTCTAGGGCTAGTTCTTCATAAACAACATATTGAAATTGAATAAACTGTCCCCATTGAATTCTTTTTGCAAGATTGTTGACCTTGTCATTTAATTCTAGTCTATCTAAATTCTCAAAATAGAAGTACTTGGCAACCATAATTTGCTTATTGTAAAGGGAGTGAATGTAACATCCCGTTTCCAGAGAACGGGTCGGACCAGAGAAACGGGTCCAGGTGTGATAAATTACCACACCTCATGCTCATG
>JANQBM010000009.1:3407214-3446543 GCA_025594535.1 Erythroxylum domingense
TATACACGTATTCTTCATCACTTTCACCCTAATTCTTCCCATTTTATAGTCTCTCATTACCAAAGTCACCAAAGCAAAACATGAACCTATCCACATTTCTTATGTACTGCTCGAATTTTTCTAAGAAAAGTTTCAGGGTCCAACAGACAAGGTTTCCTATATGACTATATATATAACCTGTCCCTCAATTTCACTTTAATTCTTCAAAAATCATAAAGAAATTTGGTCTCAAAAAGCTACAAGGTCATAGACATGGTTGTGTCCCTAGAAGAAAACATCAATCCATCAATTTTCTACCAACATAGGTGAAGCCGGAAACTAATAGGGTAAGGAACAAACTGGCAAAGAAGAGGGCAAAGAAGACAATTTCAGTGGATAAAGGAGAAGTTTACGAGACTTTGTATGGGAATTTGGATACGTACAGGGGAGCATAAACAATTTTCAAGTTGGCACAAATTAGGCCACGTAAGATGAAGGATTTCAACTAAGTCTATTGTATACGAGATGAAGCAGGACAAGTACTTATAGAGGTCCATGTTATCAAAAGTAGATGGCAGAGACACTTTTTTGACTTGTATAATGAAGGCATCTTGGATAACATAGACTTAGGTGATCCCTCCGTGTCAGAGCATTTTCTTAGTTCATCTTGATGTGAAAGGGTCACAAGGGAAGAAATTACAATGACTTTGAGGGAGATGGGGAGCAGAAGGGCAGTAGGGTTGGATGAAATTCTTATAGAGATATATAAGAGAATAGGAGTTGTCGATATTGAGTGGCTAGTTTAGCTTTTTAATGTGACCCTCGAGTCAGCCAAAATGCTATATGAATAGAGATTGAGTAGGTTAATTCCACTATATAAGGCCAAAGGGGACATCCAATATTTGCACAACTATAGAGGCATTAAACTAATAAGTCACACCATGAAGTTGTGGGAGAACATGATTGAGAAGAGAGTCCGGAGAGCAGCTTCTATATCGGCCAACCAATTTGGCTATATGCCTGATTAGTCCACGACAAAAGCGATACATCTCCTTCATAGGCTAATGGAATGCTACAGGGAACGAAAATGAAATTTGCATATGGTTTTTATTGATTTGGAGAAGGCATATGACAGAGTTCCTAGGGAAATCTTGTATAGGTTTTTGGAGGCAAAGCGAAGCAATGACTAGCGTAAGGACGATATGAGGTGACACAGAAACTTTTTCTATTGGTATTGGGCTACACTAAGGTTCCTGCTTAAGCCCTTTTCTGTTTTCATTAGTGATAAATGAGCTTACCAAACATATTCAATGAGAGATATCTTGGTATATGTTATTTGCTGACAATATTGTCCTCATAGATGAGACCAGAGAGGGGGTCAATTTCAAGTTAGAATGTTGGAGACAAACGTTAGAGTCGAAAGGTTTTAAAATGAGTAGGACTAAGACGGAGTACTTAGAATGCAACTTTTTGGGAAGCCATATGGTCCATGAGGTGCCTGTAGCACTTGGTACTAAAGTTATACCACAAAAATCGAGTTTTAAATACCTCAGGTCTATTACTCAGAGTGATGGTACTATCGATGTTGATATATTCTATCGTATCAGATCCGAGTGGGTCAAATGGCGAAGCGCATCAGAGGTCTTATCTGATAAAAAGATTCTATTAAAGCCTAAAGAGAAATTTTATAGAATGGTGATTCGTCTAACCATGTTATATGGGGCAAAATGTTAGCCCACCAAACGTAGACATACAAGAAAGTTATTGGTAGCCGAGATGCGTATGCTTCGGTGGATGTGTGACATTACCAAAAGAGATAAAGTCTAGAATCGTGTAGTGAGAAACAAACTACAGGTGGCTAGCATTGTCAACAAGTTGAGAGAGAGTAGGCTTAGGTGGTTTGGGCATGTGAGCAGGAGGCACCATGATGCTCCTGTGCGAAAATAACCCTTCGTGACTGCAAGAGGAGAAAAGGAAAGCCAAACAAGAATTGGAGGGAAGTGATCAAGAAGGATATGATATAGTTGGCCCTTACCGAGGAATTGGTGAGAAATAGAAAATTCTGCGTGCTAGGATACGGGTAAAGTATATCCTTTAAAGTGTGCCAAAACTATCGTGGAAGTTATTGGGAGCTGTTTACTATAAAGCTCTGACAATATATTTATCGCTTACGAAGTCTAATCCTAATGTCCAATCTGTCTTTTCTAGTTGCAAGTCGTGGACAAGTCTTTCTGTCCAACTACTTGGCTTTTTAGCTCTGGTGTATGGGGAAAGGTCCCTCGAGGCCATTTGATACTCTTGGATTATTCATACACAAATGGATATTGAGCAAGGATCCTTAGCACAACTCGAGACATGAAGAGTTGTTCTTTGTAACTTATCATGTATTAGTAGATCTGGGCATCATATCAGGTATTTTCTTTTCTTTTATTTATCTACTCTTTTAACATATCAGCTTTTTAAACATATATACTCTTTTAACCTACATCACTTTTTTATGATCACATTTGCATGTGAGTCTACCGGAAACATCCTCTCTACTTTGTAGGAGTAAGGTTGCGTACTATCAGACCTCCCTAGACTCCGCATTAGTGTGGAATTTAGACTAGGTTTGATGATGACTTTTGTTTGATTTCTAATTCTTTTGACTCACTTAAAAGTATAATAACAAAGAATTGAGTACCAAAAACAATAGAAAAACTCTTAAATAAACAAACAAAATTCACTAATGCGGATTATTTAACTCATGTTATATTATCTCTAATGATTCAGAACCATGAGTTGCTACACATAAATCAGGAATACAACGATTACGTATTGCATTCAATTCTAGCAATGAGTTTTCATGAAAAACGATTTAATAGAGTATTCAAATCATTATCATTCAAATACTCAAAATACCCAATCAATTTATACAAGAAAACATAATCAATTTTTAATGAGAGAAATAAACAAAAAAATAATAAAAAATACTTAACCCAAATCGTTGACATCGATGTTGCCTCCGAACTGGTGTCGAGATGTAATGCTGATGTCGTATTATTTTTTATTTTTAAATAAAAAATAAAATTTAGGTTTCTCGGCCACATGACAAGTGAAACCTATCATTTAAAAAGTATATAAATATAAGCCTCATTGTCACATGACAAGTAGGAGCTATTGTCTAAAATGTATAAATAGTGCTCTTCGTTGCCTTGTGATTGTGGAACTCACTTTTTACTTAAAAAATTAATTATGTGATATTGAAGTCTACTTTCTATTTAAAAATATAAAAATAATATTATGTCAACATTTAACTGATAGAGAGTTGATCTCGTCAAATTTTTCATTCATTTAGAATTTGTTTTAATAGTTTTAAAAATGTTAGGGTTCAATTTAAACGCTTCAAAATATTAGGATTCAAGTTGCATTCTGTTGTAAATATTGATGTTCAAAATATACTTTTAGCTAAATTGTAGTATACTAGTTTGGTAATTATTATCCCAAGATTAAACAAGACAAGGTACAAGTAAAAATATTTGTCAAGTCAAATTACAATATCAAGGTGGTTAATCATAGAAAGGGTAAGCTAGAATATGGTAATGAAACGAAAATATAATCGGAGAAGATTTACTCAGTCCGTTCTTGGTTGAACTTGAAACTAATAAGTTCAGATATATTCATGAAAACCTTTAACAGATCCAAATTTGGCAAATTTAGGCACCGTGGAGATATGGGACCCTCTTTGATGTTAAAGCTTCTTTAACGATTGCCTAGATATTCTTCAAAACCTCCTTAACCATTACCAAAACATTCTTCTACATAAGCTCCATTATTAAATGAAGGTACGTACATTTGAAATTATTTTAAAATTATTAAAAAGATTAAAATTAAAAATTGACGAATTCAACTTTCATCATCAGTCATTATCTTTCGTAATTTCGGTGGGCCAGTGAGTTCGCCACATGTTAAGCCGACAAAGGAAGAAGATATACGAAGCCGAAAAGAGTCCATCACTGCTGCCAAGTGCCAACTACTTTTGTAAATAATAATAATATTATTATTACTATTTATATATAGTATACGTTCACTTCTTCATGTGGAAAATTGTAAAGTACATAATGGATGTGCATCTTCTCGGAGAAACCAGCTCTCATAGGAGGAGCAGCGATACAGCCACTGCCTTTAACCGCCGCTCCGATGCCATCACTCACGGCACTCGTTATCAAAAGGCTGCTGCCCTCGTCGATCTGGTCTCTTCCTTTTTCTTTCACGTTGTTTTCACTCTGTTATGGATAGCTACATAATGTTCTTTTATTTTGGTGTCACTAAGTGTTCTTGTGTTTTACTTAATGCTATGTGTTGAGCCAAGTGATTGTTTTGATTATATCAGTCTTGTTGTCTTGATTGTATTTATCTTATTTGTTCTGAATTTTGATGGTTGGAAAATGTGCTTCGAAGGCTGAAGATGGTGTCGGTCTGCCCGAACAAATTCTTGATCGACCAGATTTTGAGAGTGTGGCGAAGCTCTATTTCGTCTTTATTCAGTTTGACATCCTTTGGACGCTAAATTACTTTGCGCTGTTAGTCCTTAATTTCTTGGAGAAGCCTTTGTGGTGTTCGAGTCGTGCCTGCAATGATAGGGAGTACTACTATCTTGGGCAGTTGCCTTACTTTAGTGATGCAGAGTCTCTTATTTTTGAGGTAATTACTTCATATTCTTTGTTCGACATTCATTCTTTTGTTAGTTATCTTAATGTACTGAATGATTAGTTGATGTGAATGTTGTTTACTGCTTAGAAGATCATAACTTGAGGAGTGATGGAGTGCCCTTCTGAAAAGATTTTAATTTTAAAATCTTGCTAGACTTGAGTTGGTAAATTTATTTTCAGTAAGGAGACATCTGAAGGTCTTATATTTTCATTCTCAAGTTTCCTGAAAAAGATAGTTTTGCATATGCATAAAACTAGTAATATCAAAATCAGCTGTGTAAGGCCATTTCTCCCATCACACAGTTTACCCTCTTCACCCCTTCTCCCCAGTCTCTTTCCAGTCTCTTCCCTTCGCCATTTCTCCCATTACACAGTTTACCCTCTTCACCCCTTCTCCCCAATCTCTTTCCAGTCTCTTCCCTTCGCTTTTAAGCTTGGCTAAAACACAAGGTTGGTCTTGTATCCTTTTCGTTCTTTCTTTTAGATTTTTCATGTTGATTAAAAGGAACTCTTTCTTTTTCTCTGAAAGAGATACAATGGGACCTGCTCTACTGCCAAACACAAACTGCCACTGCTTTTCCTCAACTATGTGATTAATTTTTGGAGTTAGTCCTTGCTAGTGGCTTCGTTTTCTTTTTACCAACTCCATCTAAAACCCACATATCAGAGTAGCATTTAGTTGAAATATAGCATAGTAACTTTTTGGATGATTGCCTACATTTGTCTAGATGATTCTTATTGGAAATAAAATATGCTTGCTTTATTATGCCATGGATTTTGGAATTTTGTCTTTCCAAAATGAACAACACTTCCTGACGCCCATATGCAATAATGGTAGTATTTAATTAACCTAAAATTCCCAAACAATGCTTGCAATGACACATATACTCTTTCAAGGAATCACTATTTGTGTACATAGTTTTTTAAATCACATTTGAGTTTCTTTTCTTTTGCAGGGGGTGACTCTTGTTATACTGGTTGTGCATATTTTCTTTCCAATTTCCTATGAAGGGCTTTATATCTATTGGAAAAATCCTCTTAATAGACTGAAGGTACTTAGTTGTGGTTTCTTTTATTGAAACTGTTTTGTGATTGTTATTCTAGGTGTTCTATAAATAATTTATTCTCGCTTGGTTCTTTAAAAAAATTATTTCTTTTGCATTTTATTTTGTGATCTCTTCATCCTAATGATATTTTGATCTTTGTTTGTTTTGATGACAATGGATAATGGATGGACTTTTCAGGTCATATGTTTATCAATTTTGGTTGCTGATTTACTAGTTTATACACTCTACTTGTCTCCCGTGGCTCTAAATTTCCTGCCTGTCAGAATTGCGCCATACATAAGGGTTGTCTTTTTCATAATCAGCATTAGGTACTATCATTAATACATGCATTTTCTTTAATCTATATTCACTTTGTATCCATACCTATACCATCTCTTTGAATCTAGATTTATGTAAAGCACTACACATGTTTCTATCACATTTCATTGCATTTTGGATTGTTTCAACATAAGTAGTCCATTTTTTTCATCTAATTGTAGCTGAAATTAATGAAGGACAAATTAGTTTGATGGTATTGTAACTTGTTCTTCCTAAGATCTTAATGAAACTTGGTATCAAAAACATGCTTATATTGATCTAGAACCTTTTTGTACAAGTTTAGACAATATATTCTTTTCGATATGGCACTACTACTATTAGCTAACAAGTAATATACAATAGCAAATCTATATTTCACCCGCTACAAAATTTAGTCTATTAGATTAGGCACTCCTTGGTAGCAAATGGGAGGTACTACAAATGTTAGAGACACTACTTTTTCCTATTTAGTTTTATCTTTTTTCTTTTAAATTTTTTTTAGAATGAAGTGAAATTGAAAATTACTGTGTTGCTATCATTTAATCATATATGTGACCTTAAGAATGCTATTTTCGTATATAGGCTTTTGTTAATAAAGTTTTGATTGCAATGCCAGCATATGAGCTCTTTTCATGTTTTTTTTTTTTTTTCCAATTCATTCATTTGGTGTTTCATTGTTGGTACATAGAAGCATGATATATTGTCTTGCTTTTGATGGAAGTAATGGTCAATGAGATGTCATGTTGTCAACAATTTTTGCGATTGTTAGCATCATTGTGGTGCAATTTGAGATAAAATTTTTGTTCCAAGGGATAATGTATTCCTTGTGCATCCTTATTGTGGAAAAAAAAGTATTTCCTTCAACTGTCACAAAAGGGAATAAATAGTGGCAGATAGGATATTCTTTTTTTTTTTTGAGTTTTAGTACCCTATCAGTAGTAGGAAACTGTAACATTTAAAAGAAGTCTATATGAGAGAAAGATGAATACGTAATTTAAATGGATTGACCATAAAGGCTTACATCTTCAGACTGAAAAGACTAAGGACTAGATATTTATCACTAAATTTGTTTACATTTAAACATTAGGTCATTATTAATAAGGAGCAAGGTTGCACATATTAGTTAATAGTAATTCTCTGTTTCTAGAATAGTGTCATAATATTGAAGTAAAATATTTTGACAAGAAGTTATGAATTAATATTGTTTAAATTGATCACGTGATAGGAAGTGATTCAATTGCTTTATTATCTTTTTTCATTTTTGTCTATAATCTAGATATTTATGTTGTCTGATGTTATCATTATTTTTAGACTTCAACTAGTGATGAAAAACATTAAATAGATATTTGGAAGCGACAAATTTACAATTTCACATGTCACAATTATTGAGATTGTGTTTTAACTTGTTTTGGTTATCAAGAAACTTCAAGTTCGTAATATTTCCTCTCCTTTTCTTCGTCAGGGACTTGCAAAGAAGCATACTTATTTTGTTCGGGATGCTCAAAACATACGTCAATGTCTTGGTTCGTTATATTGCTGTTCAACTTTATTTGTGCTCCTGATAGTTATAATAATTTATTATTGATTTCTTATGCAGTAGTTTGGTATTATTTTCTAGGATGTTGCACATTTTTTTATTATATTTACACTATGTTGTCTTGCTACTTTGAATTACAGGCTTTGTGGCTTTTGTTTCTTCTATTCTCAAGTTGGTTGGCCTATGTCATGTTTGAAGATACCCAACAGGGAAAATTAGTATTCACTTCGTATGGTACCACATTATATCAAATGTTTATCTTATTTACTACGTCAAACAATCCAGATGTTTGGATACCTGCTTACAAGTAAGTTGTACTTGCAAAAATTGTTTATTTTTCTTAGTATTTTGTGGTACATCTTTCTTATTGGTATTATATATATGTTACATATTACATGAATTCATATTTATAAGGAAGAATGATATACATAGTAGGTAATATTATGTCATGATATTTGAGATTCTAAAATTCTCGACCTCTAATTTTAATTTTGGTATTTAACACCAACTTTTAGTTACACTACGTAGAAATGTAATAAAAAACAATAATTTTCCCGTTACTAACCACATTCCATAACCTAGATTTACTTGTCTTTTTTCATTTTTAACTCTAAAGGGAAAGGTGACAATGCTAACTTGTTTATTGGATTTTTTGAGATAAAATAAACACGGATGCTTATATTGAACTTGTTCACCAGTTATTATCTCTAAACTTTGTATTCTATTTTTGGTTATTAATTTCTTCCCATATCAATAGTTTGCGGAGTTATCATATAATAAGAAACTTGGAATGTGTTGATTTCTTAAGGAAAAAAATACAGTTCATATTCAAAATTTGACAGAAATATATGCTTCATTTTATAGATTGCCGAATTTCAGTACTGGATTTAATTGACTCTGTTCGTAAGATTAATGTTTCACTGCTTTGGCTATGGGTTAGGTTTTTGATACAATAGATGTGTTCATTCTTTTAAGTGAATTCTGTAAAGCCAGTGGAATTATTCTTGTACTCATTTTGTAATTATGTGTTCTAATATATGAAACTAAGGCTTTACTAGATTTTTGTCTTCTCAAGAGATTGTTAAATTCAACAGTGAAATGAAATAAGCCCATTACAAAGATTCGACTGAACTTAGTAATAAATTTTGAAATTGTTTCTCGTGAAACAACTATAATTGCAATTGGATGTAGTTATATTTTTCCGTTTATTTTATAAGAGTTTTGAAATGGTACATATATGGTTTTGTTAGTTGAATAAACGTTTATTTAGTTTCAACTGCACTACCAAAATTTTGAATGTAAGGAATTTTTTTGGTTACAGATTTGGTCAAATAAATCCCTATATCAAAATTTTCTTAGCATGTTTCTCCCTTTATAGTGGAGATTTCAAGGTAGATTTATGTGTGTGTGTGTGTATATATATGTATATATATATATATAGTATGTACATAAAGTGCCTATTAACTTGATATGTTCTTGTACTTCCAAAAGTTAATGTACAACTGATGTAAAAAGAAGTTGACAAAGTATTCTAATCTAAATGTAACTTTATTTCCTAATTGAAGCTAATTTCTAGCTAAATAGAGATTAACTTTAAGAAATCTACTGAACTATGTGATATGTATAAGAAGGAAATCTAATTGAAATTGAATTGTATGGTAAGTAGCAGTTCATCTAATCTTCATAACCTACATATGAATATGGAAGACATATTCAAGCCAGCTTGAGGGGAGTATTGGAAGTAGGAATTTATGCCTTGATGTGGCTGAAATCCTGTTGATTTTACAGTTTTAGTTTTTAGGTTCATAGTTTGTATCTCCTATAAATAGCATTGTTGTAAATAGTTTTGAAATAGAGTGAATAATTGAATCACTCATTTTAGCTTAGTAACTGCCACATGTTGCATATGCATTTTGTTATCTAACAAATTCTTATGCAGGGCTTCACGATGGTATTGCCTATTTTTTGTTCTTTACGTGCTACTGGGCGTTTACTTCGTCACTAACTTGATCCTTGCTGTCGTCTATGACAGCTTCAAAAGTCAGGTAAAATTAAGAGCTATAGGCATATTACTTACTACTGTTATGATGATATTTCTTGTTCTCAACTCTTTTCTGCCCTTTCTGTCTATTTTGTCAACTCAAAACTACATATAAATATACATGCTTGGCTATCTGTTATGACGATGTTTTCTTGTTCTCAACTCTTTTCTGCCCTTTCTGTCTATTTTGTCAACTAAACAATACAAATAAATATACATGCTTGGCTATCTTCTTTTGTTGTAGCTGGCAAAACAAGTGTCTCAGATGGATTGCATGAGGAGAAGGATGTTGACAAAAGCCTTCAGTCTAATTGATAAGCAGGTGAGCTTGATATCACTTGGTTGGTTGTGGACATCTCTTACCATCCTTTTCAATTGGCTGCTGCTCAATTCTTGTTATCGTTTCAGTCAACCTTTATGGGTTTTTCATGTGTTGTTGAGAATTATGGAGATCCTCCAAAATTTACTGTTATTATGTTGTGCATAGAGGAAAATTATATTATTCTGTAGTGGAATATTAGTTAAACTTCTTGTACGGATATCTTATTTTGTGAAAATAGTATTAGCTTATGTTGCCCCACCATTTAAAGCCTAGTTCATAATTGACATTTTAGTGTCTCCTCTCTATAATTAGCAGTATCCAAGTGTCTAAAGAGAGTAGAATAAGTGCAACTGCAAAGTTGGAGTTACACTTTTGTTTAACTTATGTGGAGGAACAGACTCACGTGGAACATCCATCAAGGAATCGAGAACATTTTGGTTACTTGATTGGATTAAAAGTGTGCCTTGCAATGTACCTTATGGGCTTATAAGAAGTCTTCTTCTTGTGATAGTTTTGCAACTGTTCTCCAAGTAGGCAGAAAACTTGGTTAGAAGCTGCAACAAAATTGCTTTCTTGACTTTGAACTTCAGTACTTCATTAATATACACATCTAGAGGAAGGCCCTTGTTTTTATCTGGTAAGATAAGCTTCTCAAATAATACTTGCACCCTAAAAAAATTTATTTATAATTTGTCTTGGATCCACTAACAGATGCAGAGTCATTAGTTTAGCTTGCATATGCATGCGTTGGATATTTGTAGTGATGTATTCCTTATGTATTCAGTGTTTTAAGGGATATAATTATTTTTTTGCTATCATCAGTTTTCAAAATTTTTCACTGACTGTAGCACTGCCTCTTATGTTAATTGCTCGACCTTTACTTTTGTCTATTGTTGTTAATTCTCAACAGAATATGGGATTTCTTAATAAAGAGCAATGCATTCGACTATTTGAAGAACTGAATAACTACAGGTATTAATGGCACAACCATCTTTACGACACTTTCAGAACATTCTCTTTCATTCAGTGCATGATCTCCTTGAGTTGATTCTATTGATGGCTAGAGAACTAATAATATGAATATTCGACAGTAAGTATTATTAAAAGCCAAAGTATTTTAATGATAATGATGGAGGATACTTCCTATTTGTTTAAAACTATTATCTTTAATATATATGCTTTCATCCAAAATGTGAAATCTTATTTGTAAGTTGGAGAATTAAGGATACTTGAAATGGGATATGTTTGGGATTCTTTTTGGTCAATTTAGAGGACAAGATAATTCAGGCTTTTAGTAAAAAAAGACATGCATAACAGATGCATGGAGTTTGGACTAGTGCATTGAAAATTGATAACTATATGAGCTTGATTTGATGTTTAAAGTGGATGTATGCCATGTTCCCGTTGCTTTGAAAGGTTTTTTTGCATGAGTTGAACCTGTCTATTAACGAAGTTAACAAGTAATATTTTGGGAAAAGCCGTAACAACACTATGTTAGGCTGATAATGTGTATATATCATTAGGAGTTAAAATTATAATAGGAAAGTGTATCTTTAAGTAAATCATGGGATAACTACTATATCCCATGATTTACTCTTATCACATTATCACATCCTTTAACACTTTCTATTGCATTATGATTCACCATTTGTGATGTCTTTTTCTTTGTTAAATAATATTATATTTTTGTTTAAGGAAAAATTTGTCAACATTATATTTTGCAAGGTCGGGTGGCATAATTTTTTAATTGTGACGTGGTTTTGTAGTTGGAATAGAAAAATGATTCTAACAGTCATAAAGAATACTGATATGCTAATGCTACCAACTTACACTTGATAAATTTATTGATAAAGGTACTTGTAATTTTATTCAACCATCATCATGCCTTTTATTTTATTTATATGAACTTAGTTTCTGATTTTATACATTATTTGATTTCCTTAATTTGGCAATGCATGCATGGAATTACTTTTTCTTTCATTGTCGGGATTCTTGACTTCAATTTTTCTTGATGTGCACATTTGTGATAGAATAATCCTACCTTTCATGGTCTGGCAGGACTTTGCCAAAAATCCCCAGGGAAGAATTTGAATTGATATTTGATGAGCTGGATGATAGTCGTGATTTTAAGGTTAGTTTTGGGAATCAACTGTTTTATTTTATTTTGGAAAAAATGAAATAATTACAGACAGAGAAATGAAAGTCTTTACATTCCACATTCTCAACCATGTACAATAATTGTTATAAACATTAAGTTTATGATGTTTGGTTAAAATACTGCTTTTTTAAATATATTGTTCCTAGAATTGCAAACTTATAAGTAGTGCAAAATCTTCTTGTTGAAGATAAGATGGAATTAATATGGACTATCACGTAAAAGGAATAGGAGTAGTGCAAAATTGCAGCTGGAATTCATCAGCTAAGTCTCATACAAGGAATAGGGGACAACTATTTATTAGCTCTTTAATATGGATTATCACGTGCATAAAAGGAAGTTCCATAGCGATACTATTGTTGCTTTTGTACTAGAATGTTGGAGGGACCTTTATGAAAAAGAGCATAGTTTATACAAGAAATAAAAAGACGGCAAATTAATCAATTACAAGTTCTAATTTGGCGGGATGAAGAGTGGGAGTTGTGGTGACAACAAAGACAAGGGCTAAATTAGTTTATGCTAGGTTTTCCTTATTAGATAGGAAGTCGTAAGCTAGTTATATTATCTTAGTTGAAGATATGTTATCATAATTGTTTAGGACTTAAGCTTATTTAATATAGGATACTTATTAGAGTATGATTCAATTTTGTTTTGGATATTTTAGTTATTAATCCTTTACTAATAAAATAAGGATCTAGGAACTTTATTTATATATATGTGTGTGTGTATGTACTCAACCTTTCAATGTAATAAGATCCTGAAATTTTTTCTATAAACTTGAGTTTTCAATTAGAAGGTGTGATGTTTTCTTCTAAAAGTGATTCTTAGACCCTAGGTTCCTAGTTCCCTACTTTTCGCTTGTTTATTTCACTAAATTTCAGTGCTTTTAACTTGATTTTCCAGCTGTATCAAACCCTAAAATTGTAACCTAAATTTCAATCAATTAAACCCTAAAATCCAAATTTGGAATTCCAGTATCCCAAGGTGAAATCCAGAGCTAAAATCTGAATCAATAGAACATATTCCTATTTTTTTTGTGAATTTTAGCTACTAGTTGATATTTTTCCATTTGTCCTAAATCAATTCGGTATTAGAGATTTGGTTCACAATGGCAACAAATAGTGAAGGGTGTATAGAAGATTATTTGGCAACGTAGAGTGAGATGAAATACTGTTGAATATTGCAAAAAAAAAAAAGGGTAACAATGATCCCTGACAAGGTATTAAAAAACCAATTGACATTTAACAACTCTCACAAGAAAGCATGTTGGACATTTTTTGGAGAGGTTAATCTTGAACTTCATTCCCTAGAAGTCAAAACTCCAACAAGAAATAATTTTGCAAACTAACTACTTGATGTTGAATATGATGAAGGTGCTAATAAGCAAGACAAAGGAACTGAAAAGAATACAACGGTTTAAGTGTTAAAGTGTTTAGATTTAAGTTGTTTAGATTTACCTGAGGTAGATTTACCTCAGGGTTAGATTTACCTGAGGTTTATCGTTGGTGCTGAGAAAACAACAATTTAAGTTGATGAAGATTATGTTGTAGTGGGTGATGGAGAAGTAGATTTGAATGAAGATGTGAAATTAACACACCATATGAATAAAGGTAAAGTTGTAGGTGCACTTGCAAAGTAAAAATTCAATAATGACAAGAAGTTAATGCATTTGACTACAAGAAGCAACAATATGTATGTTCTTGATGCCAATATGGTAGAGAAGTTGTGTGGTTTTGTTATGAATCTTATCTACAAATACAATGGTTAAGGCTTATGATGTTGTCCGCATTACTTAGATCTTCTTCAAAGAGGTTGTATGTCTCTTGAAATTACCTTTAACGATTGTCTTTGATCGTGATATGAAGTTTATGAGTTAATTTTGGAGAACTATTTGGAAAATATTAAACATTAAACACTAACCTTTAGTTTTCAAGTTTGTTCCATCCCTAAACTAGTGGATAGATAGAGGTGGTAAATAGAAGCATAAGGGACTTGTTAAGATGCTCGGTCAAGGGACAATGTGAATAATTGGGACCTAATTCTTTCTATGACAAAATTTACATACAATAGTTTTATAAATAGTTCAACTAGTAAGAGTCCTATGGGATGGTTGAACATTTTGGGAGTTCAACAAAGAAAGTCTGTTGATTTGGTTCCTTTACCACAAACAAACGAGTTACTTATTTCAATCATATCATCATGGCAAGAAGCAAGGTAATATCGTTATGATTATGTTTACAAAACAGGTATTATTTGCAAAGCTTACTTGAATCCATACTCTTTCATTGCATGACTGAATCTCCCACATCATGTCCTTGGTGATTGCTTTAATCCACACTGTTGGAAAGTGCTGTAAATATGCACTTTAGCCTTCTGTTATTCCTTTAATTATGAGCTGTAATTATAGGATTTATTAGCGGGCGATGATTAAGGCATTTGGTTAAACTTTTCATTCTTTTTTTTTTACTTTGGACACCTTGTGTATATAAACAAGGATGTACAACTTATTGAAAAATATTTTTTCCTTTGCTTATTTACAAGTGTGCAAGAGTGTTAGTTATATACATGTCACCCTAACAATTGACAAGGAAAAAAATAATGGGATCCTATGATCATGTGATATCCTAACTAGATAGGAAATCTTAAAAAGATACAAATCCTAAAATAGTGATGTTTTTTGAACATTTGTATGAATTAAGGGAAACTAGACAAGAAATATACAAAGCAGGAAAATATCACAACTCATTCCTGTTAACTATTTATGTGGACAATATTGCACTTACTAGATATTATTATTCAATTGGGATCTCCAAGTTAAAGATCTACCTGCAACAACAATTTCCAACCAAGGATCTTGAACCTTTACAATATTTTCTAGGCATTAAGGTACTATAATCTTAGAAATGTATTTAACTCTCGTAAAGGAAAAAAGCTCTTGATTTGTTGGAGAAACAAATATTAAATCCATACTCAGTCTTATGGATCCTAATGTCTCTTGTACTTAAGTTAGGAGAAGGCATATTATGCAGATATTGCAGATTAGTTAGCAAGTTGTTGTACCTCACCGTAACTAGACTTGACTTTTGTGTTGAGTATTGGGAGGTAGTGCTACCAATCATGGAAATGGCTTTTGAACAAGAAATCTGGTATCATAATTATGGACACAGCAAATATGTAGGTTCACAATCGAATAAATGTTTTTGGCTTAAGGTTATTGTGTTTGTGATAGGAAATCTACTATCATGGAAAACTAAGAGAATATGTGGTGGCTCATCTCAGCGTTGAAGCTGAATACAAGATAATGTCAATTATGTTTATGACATGTGATTTATTATTAATAGTTTGCATTTATCATTGTCAAAACTATTGTATTTTATTATCGGCAAAACTATATCCTCAATTCAACATGTTGTTTAGCTACTTTATTCTTTTGAGGATGTCAACAATAATCTAAACTTTGATAATGTTCAACTTATTCTAACCTTTAAGTTTCTAGAGTTCTTTTGTTACTCTCCCTCTGTGCCACTTCTTTTTACTTCTATTCTTTGTAACTAAGCTGCATTAGCATGACTACGTGCAAATATTTTCTTAGTTCTTTTGTATGGAGTTTGGAGCATGTTGCTTAACTTGGAGTTTGTTTCAAGATAATGGAATTTAAGTTCTTGCTAATGTTTCGGAATTCTATCCTAGGAATTAGTTACATAACTATATGATATGAAATTCATGTCCATGTTGTCAATTCACATATATTCTACACTTTGCTTTAAGTTCTTGTTTCTGATGCCTATGGATGGGATGAATTTGTCAATCTTGGATGGTTTTCATAGCTCTTAATATTTGGGACTTGACATTTTTCTATGCAGATCAACCCTGATGAATTTGCTGATTTATGTCATGCAATCGCTCTAAGATTTGAAAAGGAGGACGTCGTAAGTTACTTTTGTGGACTATAACAACATTAGGCTCTTCTTTACTAATATAATGAATCTTTTGACCCTGTGGCAACATTTGCAGCTGTCTTGCTTCGAAATGTTTCCTACAATTTACCGGTCACCTATCTCGGAAAAGTTGAAAGCATTTGTGCGAAGCCCCAAATTTGGATACATGATATCCTTTATTCTCATCTTGAATCTGGTTGCTGTTGTTATTGAAACAACGGTATGTTGCCATGTGATGTTTAACGGAACTGATATCTTGCAGTTCTTCCTTGTTTCTTTTATCAATATGTATAAGAAAAATCTCTTTTAGGTGTTTGAATTTCTTATATTCAACATTTTTCCTCCAAATTTGTAGTGTGTTTGCATCCGCTCAATAATGTTATATGATTTTTGTGCTATTTGTTTACAAGTTGATATGGACGTAATATTATGCTCCACCGTGATGCATGTTTCAAATATCAAATATTGTGAAATTTTAACCAATTGATAGATATATAAAAGGAAATGCATATTTCTGGGTGCTTTTTGGGATTCCAAATGCCATGTTATTCTGGCATTATTCTTTCATATTGTCTATTGTGTACATGGTAGTTTTATAGTCTTCTAAAAGCATCAATTGTTATCTTTTGACGCTATGAAGAATCTTAGCAATCCCTCTCTTTGTTGTTGGCTTAAGTGATGAAGTTTTATCACTAGTAGATAATTAAGTCATCTGTAGGAGAGTTCCAATAAGCTCTTAGGTTTACCAGTTTCTTGACATGGTATAAGTGTTTTGTAAGACCAAAATGTCTCTCAAGTTCAAGTTATATGTCCTTCTTTGTCGAGTTTGTAATATGTTGTTTAGTTTACAACTCATCTCAGGGGGGCATCAGAATAATCTATTACAATTCATATGAGGGTGTGCACAAGAATAATTTATCCATAAAAAATACTTATGCTACAAGTCATGCGAGAATAAAAGAGCAATTAACTAATATTTTTTACTAAAGGCTTTTAATGGGAATATAGTTGCTTATGTTTTTAACAAGTTGGATATGGAGAATATTTATTCCCAAACTTGAAGGGAGTGTTAAGAGTATTTTATTTTTAATAACCATGGGCATTTTGGGCTTCTTATATGACCTACTTTTATAGATATAAATATTTGAGCTCAATTGAAATAAATAGACATAGCCTAGTCAAGTCCTCAATTCTTTTCTGTCTCTCTTCAAACATCTTCTTGAACGAAGATGTTTTTATACTTGAGAGACATTTTTCTTATGATTATTCCCTTGCTTAGTTAAAAAGATTTGTACAACCAAGAAGTGTTTGTATTGCTTACTTCCTTGGATTGATTGGTAACTTGATGATACTAATCTTTGCTGTAAATATTGTTTACAGCTTGATATAGAAAACAATTCGGCCCAAAAAGTGTGGCAAATTGTGGAGTTCACCTTTGGTAAGGGTTTGTCCTAATATATATTTATTTGCTTTGAGATGTTGCACATATTGCTAAATTGAAAGCTAGGACAAGGTGAGCTAAGTTTTTATCTCATTGGCTTTAGTTTTTTGTTGATATATTTTGAAGCTGATGGTCTATTCATTTCAAAATTTGGTGAAAAATAATACATACGAGAAAAATTTGAGATTCTTGTATGTGATTATTTTCATGATTTATTAATTTTGATTGGTAATTAATATGATTTCATTATACTGGTTAAGTTTCTTTGAACTCCAGTGTTATGTTTCTAGTACCACTGCATGATGCACACATCAAATGATGCTAACACATCAAATGATGCTAACGTTATAAGATGTATTTGGGAAAAAATGGCTCTTATTTAAAGATCATGCATTGGAGTTTTGTAGGCTTGTATTATCCATTTCTTTTGTCCTTTCAAATATACTATCTCATACATTGCTGAAGCGTTCAATTTCTTATTAATTCTAATGTTTGTCTTACAATCCCTTATTCCACTTGTCTAGGATATGATAGAATTAGGATTTGACTTTACTGACTTTTGTTTACCAGGATGGATCTACGTTCTAGAAATGGCTTTAAAAATCTATTCATTTGGATTTTTAAACTATTGGAGAGATGGTCAAAACTGCTTTGATTTTTTGGTCACATGGATAATAGGTACCTCTTTTGGAAAATCTTCTTGGTATTGGTGTGTAGATAGTATTTATTTTATGCAGTTTCCTTCTTGCAAATTATTATTTTTATGACTAAATGATTTACTTTTTTGAAGTTTGAATATGTGTTTGTATAGGAATCTCCAAATTGGAATTTTTAACTTGAGTGATACTGTTGAAGATTTTAAAGATGCTACTTAATAATAATAACAATTAATATTATGATCAATGATGATGATGATAATAAATGTTACATAACATATTAAACTATGATGACTATTATTCTACCTTAACCATTTGTCTCTCTTATCATCACAACTCATAGTTTAAATGATGATGATGATTGGGTCTTGAAAATATGTTTTCCTGTGTTTTATCAAGAGGATTGTGTACAATATTTATATACAATTTGAGGAAATTATAATCCCTAGATTTAAGGGATTATAATATGGTAAATCTACATTTATATCAAATAGAATCAACATTCCCCCTCAAGCTAGAGCATATATATCCAGCTTGTTACATATATATATTATCCTAGGACCCTGTAAGGACTTAATCAACATGTTTGCTAGTTGATCCCTAGAGTTCACATAAGAAAGTCTTAATGATGCCTGACAGGATTTTCTCTTTGATGAAGTGACAACCAACTTGTATATGCTTGGTCCTCTCATGAAAGATTGGATTTGATGGGAGATACATAGCTGACTGATTATAGCAAGCAAGCTCCATAGGACCAATCCCACAAAACTACAACTCTTGGAGCCAGTGCTTTAACCATAAAAGTTCACAAGTAGCATTAGCCATAGCACGATACTCTGGTTTCGTGCTAGACCTTGCAAAAACAGTTTGCTTCTTGCTTTTCCACGAAATTAGGTTGCCTCCAATAAGAACACAATAGCCAGAAGTGGACCTCCTGTCACTAACATCACCTGCTCAATCATTTTCTAGAATTTAGCATCATCTTTTAAGCATTCTGCTTGAAAATCTTGATAATAATCTAGTTCTTGCCATAATACACATTGCTCCGCAAAGTACTGTGATACAGTCATACTTCCCTGCTTCGTGTCATGCAATTTATTACGAATATAAAAAATTTGTGCTTTATTACTTACTTGAGAGTACGTCATAGAAGCAACTTGCCATATTTTTGTTGCCGTGTCAAGTAACAGATATGTCCGAGCAATCTCCGGTTGCATTGAATTGATAAGCCATGACATCCCGAGAGAATTCTCTGACTCCCAATGATTATAATCAAGATTATTGACATCAAGTCTCTGACCATCACCATCAATGTAACCCTGTAAGCCTCTAGCTTTGATGAACAATAAACACGATCTTGACCAAGCAAGATACCATGAAGAAAACAATTCTATAATGAATTGAATTGAATTTTGTACATATGACTTCTATCGTATATATACAAGAGGTCTAGGAGATATTTTAGCCCAACAGGTACAACATGATTGAAAGAAACATATTGAAGTTGACAGACACTTTATAAAAGAAAAATTGGAGGGTGGTTTGATTGCGCATCTCATGTGACGCCAATGTACTTAACAAGGTTTTAAGTAGTTCAAGTAATCCAATCCATAGGAATTAATAAAAACAAAAGGCAAATCCCTTATGATTAATTGATAGAGTGAGTAGATTTGTCATTGCTTGAAATCTCTCTTTGATTTAAAATCGTGGTGTACCCCGTTTCGATAATGGAATAGATGAAATAAATTAAAAAAAAAGAAATTTTGTTTTGAGAATATTGTATACAAGCTGAGAATAGAGAATACTTATTCACCAGCTTGAGGTTGAGTGTGGGAAAACATAACTATTTTAGGATTTTTATATCTTTCTAGGATTTGTATCTTTTAGTATTTTCGATTTAATTAAGATGTCCGGATTTGTATCTTTTTGGGATTTCCTATTTAGTTAGGCTATCCTATGTTCACGGGATCTTATTATCTTTGTTTCCTTTTTAGTTTCTTTGTTTCCTGTTTAGTTATTAAAGTTAATATGTATATAATTGACCCCCTTGTACACTTGTAAACAGACAATGATGAAACTCTCTCAAAATCTCAAATTCTTTTTTTAGCTCTCTCTTTTTTTCTTTGGTAAGCTCAAACCTCATTTTGGCATCACTGTACCTAACTTCAATGTATTCTTTGTCAAATTTTGATATCTTAACTTGAGTACACCAACTGGAGTTGGTGTGGTTAACTGGACACATTCTGGTTAGACCGACAGTTTTGGGCAGTAGCCCTAGAGGCGATTTGCTGCCAACACACCCTCTAATACAGAAGCAAAGCAGGCTGTTAATTGTCCCTTTAATTGGTTACCTGCTCTATTCCTCCTTCCAATCCAACTACAAATTGTTCCAGTCACTCCCTTTTGCCTTGTTCTTCTATTAGTGTGTTTTGTCACTACCTTTTACCTTGTTCTTCTATTAGCATGTTTTAACTTTAGTAGCACACCACAATTGGTTAGTTCACAACATTTACAGGTTAGAAATGCACGCAATTATCTCAAAAATTGAGGGTACACACTTCGACCATTTCATGCCTAACAGTTATTTTGGTAATATATCATTCTCCATGACACGAAATTGTTTATGCAGTTATTGGAGAGACCATTACGTTTGCATCCCCCAATGGGCTGATCTTTCTTTCTAATGGAGAATGGTATGAATTTGCTTTGACTTTGTCTATTGTCCAATAATTGTTAGTGTCTGTTGTCCATTAATTGTTATAGATACTATGTTTCTCTTCATTTTCCCTTAATTTTGTCTTTTGCGTGTTTTTTTTTTTAGTTTTTCCCCCAAATAACATGTGTCTTCCTGGCATCATTAGTATTGCATTCCTAAGACAAGCTGCATAAGATAGGTAACAGTTCACAGAGTTATATATATTTTAAGTTTTGGGATTGTTCACAGCCTCTTTAAATGTTTCTGCATCAGATTTTAGACTGCTGGTTATGTGAAAAGCTGGAGAAATGTGTAAATTTCTCACATTTAACGTGTTTACTGACAAGTATTGTGAAAAAATGGACATTCTTGAGATCTGATGTAAGAGTCTGTTTGTTTAAAAAAAATCAAAAGCTTTTGTCTTTAATGGTTTGGGACTTTCCAGTCAAGAAAGAAAGATCTTTCAGAAAGATTGATATGCTGCCCTATATCAACAGTACCCTGTAGGCAAAATTGACCTCCTGACCTTCTTTGCCACTCCTGTCATGACGACAGAATCACCCGATGACTTTTCTTCCAGGTTCTAAAGTTTGCATCAAAGGATTGATTGATAGTGGAAGGAAAATATTGTTCATGTAACCAGTTCCTCCTTGAACTAGTTGGGGTCGGTACCAGTTCCACAACAAAATTTGATAGACAAACTTTCCAATTTTTGAAGTTCCTGTAATATCTCGTAATGTATGAAGCATGAAATTGATATTGGTAGCTTTTACTTCTAGGACTGACACCTAAGGTAGTTTACTATAAATGGTGACTGGATGACAAATAAATCAACTTGATGATTAAATGCAATAGTGGACATCTTTCTTCATATCTAATGGTCTTCTAATATAGTTTCTGAAGCTTGATAATTGATCCACGAAATTATTGGGAGTTATGAAGCCAAATCTCAGGAGAAAACTATAATTGAATACTTAATTTTTGCATATAGTTCTCCAACACTATGAAACCAGATAACATATAAGCAGTCAATTAATTAGACTACTAGGACTAGAGCTGCTAATGCTGGAACTGTATTTTTGATTGAGGTAATTTGGTATACAATTTATTTTTGGATGACATACGTATCTTTGGTCTATGACATGCAAATAAGGAGTGAGTACTTGTGATAAGATGGTCATGCTCAAGCCAAGACAGATTTATACTATGTGCAAAATGCATGTTTAATTACATGCTGATGCTATTGTGTGGCAGTAAATAATTTTCTTTTTGTTTTTATCAAGATTTTCAGGCTTGCTACATGTTTCTTCTATTAATTTTCACATTCTTACACTCTCCATAAGAGCAGTTCTTGTCAAACTTAGGATGTTACAAAAAGAGATTAGAGCATCAAAATTCTACAAAGTAGGGTTAGAGTTAGGTGGTTGTGGCTAGAAATATTTGGATTTATAAAATAAAAAAAAGAAATCTTCTTAGCTTCTTCTTATCATGGTGAATTGTAGTTCTTGGGTAGGAAACTGTAAGCTTTTTCTATGTTTGAAAAAAGAAAACTTTAATTCTTCTTTATGTGTCTTATCTCTATCTGTCTATCTATCTATATACATATATATGTATATATGAAAATATAACATTCATATCTCATGTTTCAGGATCCGCTACCTTCTCCTTGCAAGAATGTTGAGATTAATTAGACTTCTGATGTATGTCCGTAGCTATCGAGCTTTTGTTGCCACTTTCTTAACCCTCGTACCAAGTCTGATGCCATACCTAGGCACCATATTTTGTGTTATGTGTATATATTGCTCTCTTGGTGTCCAGGTACACTGACTCATCTCTTCACTTGCTTGGTTTTCAAGTTGCTACTAATTTCTTCATATGCTAGTTCATTAGGCTAGTGTTATGATTTTCTTTACTGTTTTCCTGTCATTATAACTTTCTTTCGTAATTGCTACTCTTACTGGCTTCTTGGCAAATCAATTGATTTAAAATTGAAGCATCAATATCGGATGTTTTCTAAATACAACTTTCTTTTTGGGAAAACTGTTTGTTTTGGATAATGCAATGGTGGCTACCTTTTCCTTTTGGTAAATCGCCACAAAATTGCAAATAAGATCCCTTACCTTAACTACTAAGACTTGGCCTTTATCGATGGGGAGGTACTCCTACTTCCCTGCCACTGTCCAAAACCTTGGCAGTTAATCGAGACTAACTTATGGATACAACTTTTCTGTTCAATTCAGTTTCCCCTAAACTAGAATATTTCGCATTATAGAGATTGGTCTTTTGTTAATTATTGGGATATCTTAACAGCTGCAATTTGTTTCTCTGAAACCTTTTAGATAACCAGCGTATGTATACAAGAAAATTTCCATGTATTGCTGCAAAATACTCGATTACATACATACATACATACATATATACACATTTCTGCACATATCATCTTTTCTTAGCATTAAGTCTTTTCTTGAACATTGAATTTGTAGGTTTTTGGAGGAATTGTTAATGCTGGAAACCCCCGTGTCGAGGAAACAGATATTGCTGAAAATGAGTATCCTTTTCAACTTACTGGAGCAGCTTCAATAACCTTTTGTTTTTCTTCAAGGGTAACACTGTATGTTCATATAGTTCAGAACAGGATAATGATTTGGGAATGTCTTATTTCTGCCAGATCTAATATCTATAAACCTAAACGGCCGTCTTCCTCTACACAATGGTAATTACCATGAAACTGCCTGCGGGATTGGTGACCTTTTCTACTACATTTCACTATTATCATAAATGATTGATTTTTGAAGATAGCTTTCCTTGACAAAATCAGTTATTGGCTTTTCAATTTTAATGACTATCCAAATGGAATGGTGACCCTTTTTAATCTGCTAGTTATGAATAATTGGCAAGAGTGGATGCAGGTACTGAACTACATGATTTTCTGTCTCGTCTTTACTTTGACTTCCATCATTATATTTAGTCCTTGGTAAGGAAAATACCATTTCCTGGGCTTAGTCTTTGATCATGAGACTTTCATATCCGTGTTTCCTGTTATTTTTATGTGTTCTATTAACAATCTTGGGGAAAGGCCAGAGTTGCTTGTCTCTTATATCCAACCCTGAAACTTGTAAATATTGATACTGATGTGTTTCTAATCTCTGATGGAATCAATAGATTTGCACATTTTCTTGATAATCCTATCAAAAAGTATCTCCTGTTCCTGCTAATTCAAGTTAGTCAATCATTACTAAATCATGTATATATGGACTGTGACTTGTCTGATTATATGGACGTCATATATAAAACTTGAGATGTATTGCAAGGCTTTGTAGAAAGACAAAAATGCATTATCTGTTTACATGATGATATTGTAACATTGCATAATGATGTGTCAACTTTCTTGTACATTCAGATATACTACTTCCTAAGATTTTACCCTACCGTTTCTGTTTCATTTTTAATTCTGTCTCTATATATTTGAACCAATTTAATGCTAAAGCAGCTTTTGGTAAGTGATATTTGTACCTTTGTGCAAAGGGGTTAAGAAAGGCCCTTGTTCCCAGCAATTGTGTCTGGTCTGAAATTATACTAAAATAGTTCTAAATTGTTTTACAGTAGGTTTGCCTTGTTTTAACTAATTAGTTCCTCCAAACTTCCAGGCACTGAAGTAAAAGTTCTGTGAACACTTATTTCATATGCAGGATATCCTAGATTACATATATGACATCGGACATCATAATTATAGAAAGTTTACTTTTTCTTTCAGTGCTCCTAAATTTTTGTGATTATGTTGAAAGCTTTTTTCTTTCTTTTTCTACTTGTTCTTTCTCTTTGTTCCTAATAAGCTATTGTGGTTGGAAGCTTAAATGATTATTGTCATCCTACTCCAGAGCTATAAGCAGTTGACTGGAACTGCATGGACCCTTGCATATTTCATCAGCTTCTACCTTGTAACCGTTTTGTTGCTTTTAAATTTGGTAAGACATTCCTTCTTTGGTATATTTAATTTTTTTATCTTTTTCTAGTATCTAGGAAAGATATCTTCTATATGTTGTTTACAAATTATACTACCTTGATTATGTTAAAAGCTAAATTTTAGTTTCAGTTCCTTGTATTTAGTGTGAGATTTGACACACATTCAGTTCGATGTATAAGGGGCATTTTATAATTTATATCCATTCCTGGGTTTGATTCTATTACATAGATAGCCTATATTCCACATATAGGCTACATAAGTAATATTCTTATATGGGATACGTAATAATAGTAATAAATCTATCTTGACAGAATTAAATGGTATATTGATTGTGAATCTTTCTGTTATTTTTTTTGAGACAATGTAATCTACTTCAATTGATTTTCTTATGGATGTCTATTTTGTTTGGCTCAAATGAATTGCTGTGGTCTGTTTCTGAAAGTACATCATATCCCACTTGTAGTCAAACCTTCTAAAGAAAACTGTGTTATTTTCACAACCATGTTTGAAACATCTTATTGTAATTAGTACTTCCAATGTGGGTAGTATTTCCTTGAATAATTCAACTCCATGATATCCGAGCTTCTTTGCGAATGGCTTGTTAGCAATAATATGTTACCCAGTCATGGTCCTCAATCAACTTAACTTTTTAGTTGAATGGTTTTAGGTCATAAAGTTAGTGAACTGAAAATGTCCAGCCATCAAAATCTTGGTTTCATTTACCTGAGTGATGCATGCCAATTTTAAGGAGTGATAATCTATAACATAATCATGTCTGATCCATGATGCTGTGAGAAATAAGAGCTATTTGACACATCTATAACTAAGGATTATGTCTGACTTTATGAAACTCGTATTTTCTTATTTGGATAAGTAACTTTGTTGACATGTTTTCGTAAAGATATCACAGCTTCATCTTTTCTTCATTATCCAGGTTATTGCTTTTGTTCTGGAGGCATTCTTTGCTGAGATGGAACTTGAGACATCAGAGAGCAGAGATGAGGGAAAGGTTGGTAAACATACAATACTAATCAGAAAACTACTATATGGCCAGGTTGTCAATGATTGATTATTCTAATTCAGTAATTACCCTGGCTAAAATGACGGTGACCAAAGTATTGACAGCTTATAAAACTTCTAACCTTTTTTAAGAAGAACATCTTATATTGATGATGGGTGTACTGGAAATGTCATCAAAATATGAGATGAAAATTTGTTTCTTGGTTTTTCCGTCTTGTAGGCATCATTAAACAAAAACGCAATGTGGTTAATTGTTTGAAAGGCTAGGTTAAAAGAGGAGAAAAAAGGATTTTCTCTATTAAAAGTGCTGAATGAGTTGCTAACTACTAAAAACTTCCATATTTCGATGTATACTTTTAAAACTAGTGAATGCACATAACTTGTATTTTGTTGTTGGAGAATCTGTTTCTGAATGATATCTGTGGACCTTTTGCAGCAAATGGTCAGTTGAGATGTTTGACAATTTTGCATATAAATAATCTACTCTGATGTTTTGCTGTTCATATTCATCAACCATTTACGTTTATTGGGTAAAACATACCCCAAACAAGAAATTGAAATATATTCTGCAGTGTTTTTACATTTGTACTTAAGCCTCGGTTGATCTATTTGATTGTGCTCTTAAATTTTGATTGCTTGGTATCATCTATACTTTACAGTACAGCAAACTAATGGTCTTTACCATGTTATGTAGGATGTGAAAGATTTGAGTTACCGACCTCGATATGTCGGGTAAACTGCTTTTATTGTTTTAGTAAGGCATGTTACTGCCATATATAATCCATTTACAAGTGTTAATAAATACGACAAATCTTTTTTTGATTTTGCAGAACAAAAACTCGTAGTCAAAGAGTTGATGTTCTTCTTCATCATATGTTGAGTGCGGAGCTGGATCAAAATCGGTCCTAGCCTTGATTTACTTCTGTTTGGTAATTCTTGTTTCTAGCAACTAAAACATATATTTTGAATCTTGAACAGCTTTAGCTAAAGCTTTTGTTACAGACATGGACGTTGATAAGGAACCAGATCCAGGAGAAGTAACCAACTCAAGGATCCCTGCAGACCCAGCTGAACCTAAGAACCAGTTCCCACAAGATGGCAAAAGGCACAGCACACGCAAAACTACAGAGACAATTAGATATTAAGATTATGATTTGTAATATCGTAACAATGGAATGGCTTTAGGACAAGAATATTTACAGTATCGTAAGGAGATGAGTAGTGCGTATAGTTGTTACAACAATATGAATTTCTAGTATAACCAGAGATGAAAATCTAAAAAAGGCAGAGATAATTTTCCACAAAAGTTTCTTCCTTTTCCCATCCTTCTTTCTCTTCCTACTCCCTTCTGAGTGACATTTGGTGCTTTCATTGAGAGTGTAACATGATGACTGAAGGAATGGTCACTCATTGAAGGCCTTTTATGAACAACTCTCTCAACTCACAGACTAGCTTGGTCAGTATGACACCAAGCTGGAGTCCATCTCCACCATGATCCAAAAGCACTTAGATGGTCTAGAAATCTGTAGGGATCGAATATTTATTAATGTGTGTGTACAATTGAAAAGGGTAAATAAGTTAACACTTAGGTCTCAATTAAGTTGTGTATTTAGCTCAAAGCTCTTAAATACCTATTTTATTTGTTAATGATTTGCCATAATTTGAATGATTGTGTCCAAGATTAAATTTATTTCATGAAATCAGAGCTATTGCCTCATTATTGCATTGTGTATTATGTTGTTATGTGTTTGTTGTTTTCTTTGCTTAAGGACAAGCAAACGTTTAAGTGTGGGGATATTGATAGGTGTCATTTGCATGATGTTTTAGGATTAAATTTGTGATGTAATTAGTGTGAATTTGAGTGTTGAGTGTGTGTGTATTTGTTTAATTATATTAGTTTATGTGTTTTAGTGTTTTTATGGGTTAGATTAAGTCTTTGGGCTTAAATGTTAAATTTTTCAAGTGCCGTGATGCGTTTGTTGATGTTTTAAGGTAAACGGTGAAGAACGGAGAAGATTCGAGGAGTTTTGGGCTAAAGCTATAGGCTACGATCGTGCACAACAAGAAGGACAAGCTAGAGCAGCCAGGTCACGATCATGCACAGTAAGGCATGATCGTGACAGAGAAGGACAAGTTATAGCAGCCAGGCCATGATCGTGCACAACAAGGCACGATCGTGATAGAGAGCATACATCCAAGCCACGATCATGCACATGAGGCCATGATCGTGATAGAAATGTTAAGCAGCTGGCCACGATCGTGTCCTGTGTCGGGCTGACAAAAAAACTCAAGTTTTGTAAGATTTCTTGGACCATTTCAACCCTAACTTTGACCTAGAGCCTCAAAAGTATAAATAAAACATCACAAATCATATGCGGGGTGGTGGAGAGAGAGCCTTGGATGAACTTTGAACAGCCACCCAACGAAACCCTAAAAGAGACTTTGAGAGATTGAGAAAGAGATGAAGGAAGAGAGAAGAGAAAGACGTTGCAGACATGACGTGCTTCCCGGATTAAGAAGCTTTTAGAAGTCGCAGCCTCCCATCATCCTATTGTAGTTTTGGGTCCTATGTATTTCAATTTTATTTGATTATAGATTTGATATAGGTAGTTGATTATAGACTGAATTGTGGTTGATGCTCTATACTCACCGTTGGATTATTATTTTTGACTTAATAAAATATGATCATTTTATGTGTTTATTGAATTAATTGTGATTTATTCTGTGCTTAATATCTCGATCATAAACTGAGAGGGTGAATCAAGAGAAAAAGATTAATTTGGGCTAACGAGAGTTAGGCAAATTAATAAATCAGGAATTAAATAAAGTTGGTAAATCTTGTATAGAGAGATCACATTAGGTTTCCAATTGTTTATTAGAGAACTTAAGAACTAATTAGGTTTTGGATAGGTTGGTAATTGAGAGATTATAACTTCTCATAATCTGATTAGGGTTTATACTTTAGGGTTCAATTATAACTTGAGAGAGAGTAGTTGACCCTAGGATCTTCTAAAACTGTTAATTCAATAAATCGTAATTGGTTAGGCTGTCATTAAAAATAGGTAATTTTCTCTTTCTCTCTTTCGGTAAACTCATTAGGTGGAACTTAGGTGTGTGATCATCGTTCGTTAATTGGATAAATTCCATTACTATTCAATTTCGTATTTAATTTCTTTATTGTCATCATGATTTTTTTTAATTTTGTGTTAATCGTTATTTTTGTTAATTGATTTGGCTTATTTAGTCTAGTCAATTCTTGTGTTTTAAGTTATTGTTTGTTAATTATTTTTAGTAGTGCTTCTGACCTTAGATTTAAGATTAGTTAGCATTGGATCGATTCCTTAGGTATTATACGAATGAACTGTGCACTTGCAAAATTTATCAAGGTTATAAATAGTAAAATTTAGAGCGTGTAACCTTGCAATCAGACTTAAATCCTAATGAGATGGAGGTGGTGATGGCGATAGTGTTAAGACAAAATCCGCTTAACATCGAGAGTGTTTTCTTATCTTATAAGTGATTCAAGAGAGAAAGAATTAGCACTCCAACCTGTTCCAAATCATTCAAGACTTATTAAGAATTTAAAACAAACCTAACTACACAACAATTTAAATCTACTACTAAACGTTCGAATTTATAGTCATTAGCTTGACCTTCATTATTTAAAACTTAGCCAGGATCAATTATGAGCGACTTGCTTCTATTCTTCTCACTCGGCATCAATTTTGTAGCCTGTGAGTAAGCTACAAATTACAAAATGATCGGAAAGACAATTTTGATAAGGTTGAGAAAACTAAATAATTTCATCAATGTCCTTCTCATTAACAAACTATCAATCAAATAGGGAATAATGAAACTCTGTGAATCTTCCATCGAATCCAACAGTTTGTCTTGCATGAAGGTGAATCGCTCTCCTTCTTCCTTAATTACCTTTGTTTCCTCAGCTTCTTCTGCTTCCCGAACAGATCCATACTTTCTTCAAACTCGATGCCTATTGTCGTATGTTCTTCGTCCTCTTGTTCTTCATAATATTCGAACACATCAATTATCCTGAATGAGCTACTAACCTTTAGATTCTTAAATTCATTGTTCATGCTGAATGTCTCTTCATCATCTGCATGGACATCTATCCTAGATTTTTCAATATTCAAACAGGTGTACTAAGATCTAGTAGATAGTGTGAGAGGTTTCCATCCTTTCCTTCATCCTTTTCCTTAAGTTCTTGGTCTTCTATAAGGTCGGGATTAGCTTAATTTCTCACTGATTCTTCTAGCTCTACCCTATTCCTAAGTGTGATAGCTTGACATTGCTCTATTGCATTGACTTTCATGCTTCGTAGACAGTTTTTCACACTTTGCTTACAAAATTCCCTGAAAAGCTGGCCTATTCGAACCTCTAGTTTGTGAATAGAAGATGCATGATCTTGTATTACTTGTTCAAACTTCTTTTCCAATCCCTTCTAGTTCTATTCCATATCCGCGAGCTTATCCATGATTTTTTCCAGCTTGGAATCCTATGAACTGGATTCATCATATTGAAATTAAATTAGGTCTTGATGTCCTAAATGATTCCTTACATTATTGGACCAATAGAATTCGCGGTGGTACTACCACCCTGCAGTGTATGGGTTCATATAAGGATGATGATTTCCCTAATCAAATTGGGGCTCATTGAATTCTGCAATAATCCTTTGCTCCCTATAATATACATCCTCCATGATCGTTCTTTTTACTTCTTCTTAGATTTCAACTCTTCATATGTCTTATTCTCAATCTAAGATGTCTTGATGTGTCTTTACTTTACGCCCTAAATATTTTTTTAATTTTAAAAAAACCAAAAGATCTTAGACTAAAGTACTAAACTAATCGCCTCCCCAACAACGGTGTCAAAAACTTGTTTGCAAGGTTACACACGCTAAGTTTTAATATTTATTAACCTTGGTAAATTCTACAAGTGCACGGGTCATTTAGGTAGTACCTAAGGTATCAATCCCATAAGGAGGGCTAAGTTATTCCTAAAATCTAAAGTCGTACTGAACTACAATAATTCAAAATAAATAACTAATTCAAAAAATAAACCAATCAAATAATTAATTTAAAAATTGAATTGCAGAAATCTAAACAAGATAACAAGTCACACAAACCAATCCAAAAACCAACCTAGAAACTATCAAGTGAGAGAAAAGGGGTTTTAATCCGAAATTAACGAAAATCCAATCAGTTGTGTAATTATCGAATTAATGGTTCTAGACAGTCTAGGGTGAATTACTCAATTAGTTGTGTAATTATCGAATTAATGGTTCTAATTGATAATCCCTAATTTAAATTATGGAATTGTGATCTCTCGATTCACAATTAACCCAAAACTTAAGTTAGTTCTAAATTGTCTAATAACCTACTGGGAACTTATGCTCGATCTCTCGATATAGGATTCTACCGGTTTGATTCAGTTCTTTACCTATCAAATCACCTAACTCTCGTTAGCCCAATTTAATTATTTTCACTCGGCTCACCCTCTTAGTCTATTGCCAAGTTATTAAGAGCATAATTAAATCATAATTAAATCAATAAGAAAATACAATCAATCAAACTTTATTAATCTCAAAAATCAAAATCCCAAAGGTAAGTATAATGAAAAACTCAACATTCAACACAACCTATTCTCAACACCTATTTCAATTCTATACATGAATAAAATTGAAACCAGAAAATATGTCGGGAATGGAATTACGGAGGCAACAATAGTGGGAAACCACCTGTTCCATAAAGTAAATCGCGTCAAACGTCTTCTTCGTGTCTCTCTTCCTTTATCTCCTTCCCCAATCTCTCGATTTCTTTCTAGGTTTTTCCGAAATTGGCTGATGTGAAGGCTTTCGTTTTTAGACTCTCTAAAGTTGCTGGTTCTGTCCCTTTATGATGCATTTATACTTTAGACACCTTAGGTTTAAGTCGGGGTCGAAATGGCCCAAAAAATCTTACGAAACTCAAGTGTTTGCTTCAGCCCGACGCAAGCCACGATCATGGCCCTGCCTGCCACAATCGTGGGCAGCGCTTAAACCTTTCTGTCACAATCGTGGCCTGGATCCAAGCTCTCTGTTATGACCGTGCCCAAAGTGCAAGATCGTGGCCTGGCTGCCCTAGCTCATCCCTCTCTGTCACGATCGTGGCTTGTTGTGCCACGATCGTGGCCTATGTTTTTAGTTCGAAACTCTTCGTAACTTCTCCGTTTTTTCGCTATTTACCCTGAAATACTAACAAACACATCAAGGTACCTCAAAAATATAACAATTAAGCTTAAAGACTCATACTAACCCATAAAAACACTTAAACACATAAACTAACACAATTAAACCATAAATACACTTTCAACACTTAAATTTTTATTAAATACATATCAAATTAAACCCTAAAATACAATGCAAATGACAACTATCATGTAGAACCCTACTCTCATAGGGCATATTCCCAAACATACCATCGATATTTAAGAACATACTCTACAAAGTTGGTGCTCTAGGACAGTCAGTCAAACTCAATTCAAATTTTTCTCTCGCATCACACGCACCAAATATGTTTTAAACTAATCAAAAATCAATCACGACCCATATCATCTATAAGCACATCGAGAATAAATCGATTCTCAATTTGATCATTTCAGTTTTTTGAAAACTATTTCAGTCATAATGTCATTATACTTTACAATTCAAATAAACACTGCACAATATTTGCGGAACATATTTCAAAATACAAAAGAGACTGTAGACATATGCAGGTGCCAACTGATCCCGACCTCTATCTTTTATCTGAATACAATGGTTAGATTCTAATTTGTCTAAATGGAGATCTCCTTTGAGCCTGAAAAATAACGTTGCAATTTTGGTGAATTTTGCGAACTCAGTGAGTGAACCATCCTCTATGGCTCACTCATATCACATAACACAATAATTGATACTTCAAATTCCCATACACTTCATGTCATCATATAGTACACATCATTTCACTAATAATCATACAGCTCACATAACACTTTGATCACTTATTTCACAGTTCACATTCAAAGCAGTCAAATAGTTTATTTTGATCATTTAAAACATACTTATCAATTATATATGCAATACTCATGAGACTCACTTCCAATTGTTATTGTTGTAACTAAGTACCTTTAACTTTCCCATATCCATTGTAGACACCAGGCTCATTAATAACTGTCCCTTATCTGTTGGTGATATAGTGCTCATTATACATAGTGAGTTAGAGGCTCTTACCACATTCTGAGCTTTAAGCTCCTTTTCACTTTCTGAGTTTTAAAATGTTTTTCAGTGGCTATTTCAATCACAACAGTCTTTATCTATTCATGCATTCATGTAAAGAAATGCATCACATTCACATATTCAATCAATCTCTTGTGTTCAATTTCACATTCATATTTATATTTTTCATCAGATCGTTATCCGACATTCAATAATGATGTTGAGAATCACTTATTTCATTCACATTCACATTCAATGAAGCACTTCATACACGTTCACATTCATCAAACTCCTCAGACTATTTATTTCTGGAATGGTCTCAATCACAATCATGTCAGTTGTAATTCAATACAAAAATTTAGAACAGAACAAACAATTAAAATTAGTCCATCTAGGTCGACTCACAATACACTCCAGATTAGTATTTGCTTTCATGATCTAGACACATCTAGATGCTGACGTTCTCTCCTATGTATCAACATCATACAATACATATACTGCACACACATTACTAATGGCATATTCACAAATACATTTAATTGTACACATATGTATGTGTGTAATCTATAATATATGCTCAATTTGACTATTTTGGGTATGTTTACTTAATTCATATCTCAAGATCATACATATTTCATAACTCATATAAGCCAAATTTGAATTTAGGCTTGCACCTCCTTTGTACAAAATTATTCTAAATCCATCATTCAATCATATATATATCACATACATGCTCTCCAATCCTTTTTCTAACGTTATAAGATCACAAATATCCATTTTATTGTTCATTTTTACTTAATACACATCATTCACATTAACCTTCATAGGTTCACTTCCATTCTTATAACATCTCCAAAATTTCAGATTTGAACACTTGATGTTTAACAATCTTTTCTCAAGTTATAACCTCTATCATCACCCTAAACATATCACTCGTTTAATATCTTATTTCACCATTAAACTAAGTACATTTCAAGCTTTACTCAAGCCTAAATACATCATAGGAAAGCATTGATAAGTCAATAATTTATGTATTTGATTTTGGGACAAGAGGCATAACTTTTTTTGTGGATGTCAGACTAAAGTGATTCAAGTTCACTTTCGAAGAGGACTCCGAGAAGAGATTTTATCATCTAAATGGTCAAAATTGCACATTTATATATATATCTAGTGTATGTCCACCTAGCAAACATGTGTCCCTCCAAATGGACATGAACGGAGCTGGGAAGCTGGAAAACCTGAGAATGTCTACCTAACAGACATGAAGTCCACCTAATGGACATGTAAGAAGCATATCCCACTTAACAACCATTCTCACGATTTCCACATATATACTAACATCATTTTACACCAAATTCTCTAGTATTCACATTCATTTATGCAAATTCATTACATGCTAATTCAACTACCATATTAGTTGCATTAAAATCCACAAAACTCTACTCATTTGATTCGTCAATCATATATATAATAAGACATATCACCATCATTTTCTGGTTTACAAAATCCTTACTCCTTCCCCTTCCAAGAGTATTATTAAACACATCTCTTAAACCTAAGTTTTTTCCTTTTTATTTTCTCGTCATTCTTACCTCCATTTCAGCTCAATATCAATCACAAACAAATCATACTCTATGATTGATTATAGACATCAAAACAAAACATTTATACATATATAATCATCATCAATTTTCTGCACATATGTTTTACTCCATTATCATCTTCATTCCATTTCTAAACTATCACCTTAATTCATCTCATTTCAAGACACCATAGAAATTTTTTTCATTAGCTTCAAACTCATTTTAACTCATCTCTATAATACCTAAAGCAATCCACGTTACTACAAAAAAAAAAAAAAAACAGAGCATAAAAACATTCATTCATCTATTCAATTTTTTGCATTTTTTCTACACCATTATAGGGATCATTTTATCTCAAATCATCACTACACCATCTTACGAACCATTAATCATCATATATATACAAAAGCAAGACATTTATACATCCATTTCTTAATTCGCGTTATAGCATATGATCACCACCGTTTAACTCATCAATCTATCACTAACCATCATCATACATGATTCATTCAATAAATCATAAAGAATAATATGCTACTTACTTGTTTTAGCTTCAAGATCTTCAAATCACACTTAACCCTAGCTTCCAAGCATCAATCGATCATCTTCTTGGAGGTGGTAGGGTTAGGTCTTTTAGTGATGACTAAAGAAGACAACAATATGGAAATAGCAAGAAAAAGGGTGAGAGCAAGCTTCGAGGTCGTAAGGTGAGATGGGTATCGTGAATGGAGAAGAAGAAGACTCGAGAAGATGAAGAAAAGAAACATGTGTCCTGAATCAAGAATGAAAGACAATAAAAATGTTAGTCTTTCATATGTAAGAATAATGTGGGATAGGTGGTGAGTGGTGGTGACACTTGTCACTGCCACTTATCACCTTCCTATGCTCTCATTTGGACTCTTTTTGATAACTAGTCTATTTGTCTCCAATTTCTAGTACAATTGACTCCCAATTTTCAATGATACGTGTCATTAAATCCTAATTTCACTTATCAAAAATTTCTAATGTCATTTGATATTTATTCTACTACCATTTGTTAATTTTCATGCCACTTGACATTTTTCCTAGTCCCAAAATACTCTTAAATATAAAAAATTCCACAAATTTTCACCAAAAATTATAAATCATTACTTATACACACCAAATAAATTTTCAAGACATATTGTAGCTCCCCACTTCCATCCGACACGTACACGTACACCCTTCTAACGAACGTGCACATACCCGATAGAAATGGCATGCTAACTATCTCACTTTTAATATATCACATGACATCATAATTAAAATCACAATTAACACAATGTATAAATCCAAAATCTCCACATTTCATTTAACAAACCATAATTTACAATGTAGTATGATATCCATCATTCATGTTTATACAATATCAGTCTATCAGAGTCACAACTTTGTCTACAAAATATGCTACATACGTGAGGATTTAAGAAAAACTAAGACTAATCCTTCAGTCTTAGCTGGCCGACCTTTGAGCCATGTTCTTCTGTCCAAAAGTTGTACCAAAAACTCTTCTAAGCAGTCTTAGGAGCTAAGTCGTCGCTCTCTCAAACCTAAAAATGTCAACACTATAATTTGGTTGAGTTTTGTGAACTCAGTTGAGTAACCATCCTCGATGACTCACTTTTGTCATGCAACACACAATTTATGTCATCATTTAATTCACATCATCGCAATTTTCATTATGTAATATCACAAAACACTTTGTACATAATTGTCCCATTTCAAAAATCCATACATTTCATCATTTCATTATAATCATGCAAGACATATTCATCAATAAGCATTCAAACATTTTATCCAATACAAGTTCTCAAAACATTGCAATTACTAAAATTATTCATATCATATTTTTATGTAATGTTTATGAGACTCAAATTTATTTATTACGTTGTTGTGACTGAGTACCTTTTTCACTGCCCCGTATCCATTGTGGATACCGGGCTCTATCATACTAATTGAGCCATAGGTTCTTACCACAAATGTCTGAGCTTTAAGCTCTTTTTCATTTGCGACTCCAATCACAACTGTCTTTATATTTCATGCATTCATAAAGTTAATGCATTTCACATTTCCAATCATCATATTTAGTACACTACTTTCGTATTCACATTTCTCATTCACAATGATCTTCGAACTTAGTCCGGAATTCAACATATAAGTTGAGAACATATAGTCAATCATATTCATATTCAAGTAGCACTTCCAATATAGTCCTGAATATAGAACTCCTCGAACAATCAGTTGTCCGGAATCATCACAATCACATTCACATAATAATTCAATACGAAATGTAAACAACAATAATTTAATATGACACCATCTTAGGTTACTCACAAATGCTCCCTTTAGCTTATTGCCTTGAAGTCCCGGCAATGTCTAGAAGCGATCACTCAATGTGCTCTTCTATATGCAATCATATACATTTACGAATTACTACATTGCACAATTAGATGAATAAACACATTTATATATGTATCATGTATTATGCATGTTCAATGACAAATTCTCGGGTATATTTCTTTAATACACTTGATCACTTTCAATTGATCACCCATACATATACCACTCTTTTTCCTAGGATTATACACTCCCCCAATTTCCTAGTTCTCATTCCATCATTCCAAATTCATCACTTAAATACTTTGAATCACATTACATTCATGAGAACTTCTTTATATCATTACCAACTCATGTTTACACTTATCCTTGAACATTTCCATGATCAAAAAGCTTCTTATAAAACACACATAATTGGTACTTTATATCTGAATTTTTAGCAAGCTAAAATCTATACATTCACCAAAATTTTCCAGCAGCATATACTCATACATTCACCCAATTCTCATTCATAAATACCCTATGTTCTTCAATGCTCATTTATCCATACCTTATACACATTTCTCAAGTTATTAAGATCATGTTTGCATTAAAAGAACTCATTTATTCCTTAAACATATCAAAATTTCCAGATTTGAACTCATTCTCATCAAAATAGTCCATTGTTTTAGGGTATGACTTCAATTAACTACATAAACTTATCAAGATATCCTCTGGCCAAACTATTTCACAGAAGCATTAATCATTTTTCATGTTTTATACTATGACCAATTCGAGTTCTAAAGTCTGAAAAAATAAGGAAATAATATAAGGTTTCTGCACAGGGATTTGTCACAGGCAGTATTAGTAAAACAAGCATAACTCAAGCTCTAGTCACTATTTTATCAAGCCACTTTCACAGAGGTCAAGCTAACAACTATATCTACAACTTTCATTGTTTGATTTTCTTCAAATTCATGCCTTAAAGACATGTAAAATAGGAAGATGAGATTGAAACCAAAATTTCAACCTATAGCTCTAATTTTCTAGATTTTTTCTCACGATAGATTTTCTGGTCAGTTTTGTATGACCATTATGACTTAGACAACGAGGTATTTAGGCAACACTTTCTTCTAATAAAATGTTCCCAATGTCTTAAGTTTCTAATTACATCCAATTCATACATTTTGGTTCAATATTATACAAGTTATAACCAAATTATTACAGATTGTTCTCATAACACAACAGTACATAGTTCTCAACTTTAAGCCAAACTTTAAGACTCTTAAGGATATATTTCAAATTCGATTCCTTCGTGAAAAATGTATCCATATGTTTCTAGTTTACTCTAAATTAAAATCCATCCAATTTGGATATTCACTATTCAAGTTATGCCTAAAATATAGATGCATGTTCAGTAAAAACACTACATATAACATGCTCCAACTCACTTCATTGCTAAAATGCTTCATCTTGTTAATCATATCACTAGATTTGGATATGAACAGTTCAAGCATGTCCAAAATACATATGCATGTTTAGTAAAAACATTGCGTATAATATGCTCCAGCTCATTTCATTGCTAAAATCCTTCATCTTGTTAATCATATCACCGAATTTGCTTCTTACTTCACCACCCACACATGCATCCACACCATTGATGCATGCATCAATCCATAAACATGGAAACATACACCACTCACGCATGCATCCATTTACAAACATTAAAACCTCATAATAATGTCATTTACACAAACTTAAAGCATAACTTACTTGATTTACACTTCAAATCCTTCAGCAAAAATTCCAGAAATGGGGAGAGCAAATACGGGATTTTGGTGGATGAAGAAAAACCAAAAGAGAGCATTTGGTGGTGGAGAGTTTCGGTGAAGACATGCAAAGATTGTTATACAAAACATGACTAGGTGTCTTGATCCCTCATTGCCATGTGCCACTAATGCATGTATAACATGTGTCCTCTATGTAAGGCTACCAAATGTCACTTAGCTATTGGCCATATGTCGCACATTAATTGATCCATTTATCACTCCATAATTAGTCCATTTTTCAATTAATTACTAATCCAATTTTCACACTTTCATTTGTCTCTTATTTCTATATTTTTCTTAGTCCAAAATACTCCAAATTTTAAAAAATTTCTGAAATATTCGAAACGTCACCAAAAATGTGAAAATAATTTTAATAAACACCAATTTAATTTTTTTTCAAAGCAAATAATCCACAATTCACATTTTATTCACATTAAAAATCACTTATACTTGGAATGTAACATCCCGTTACCCATGTTGAGGCTAGAATAGTAAATATGAGAGATTATTAAGAAATTAGAAAATGCATTT
>JANQBM010000009.1:3459789-3470796 GCA_025594535.1 Erythroxylum domingense
AAATCCTAGACCTAGGATGTATAAATTCATAGCTGAACTATGGATAAAACTACTCCCCTTTTTCAGCCCATTGAACTTCGGCCATTACTTCACCTTCAAGAGGAAAAGAAATGCCTAGCTAGTTATTGAACCTGAAAACTTCACAACTTGGAAAGCTGCTGAATCACCCATGGTGTAGGTTTTACAGTGGAAGGAAAAATGGAGAAGGTAAGAGTTGTTCTACATAGAAAAGATGAAGAAGAGTGTTTAAAAAATTTTGTGTCTCTACTGCCTCCTTCTTACTTATCCCAAAATAGGTTTATTTTATGATGTTCGGGTCGAGTCATGTGTATGGCTAAGTGAGGTTTCCAAAAAAATGACTCGAGTTTCAGGTAACTATTTCGAAGTTTTTACCATAGCGAAGTGACGAATTCGCCACGGCCAAATTTTCCCAAAAGGTCTGAACTATTGATTTGAAGGTTTCGCCGCAGCAAAGTAATGGGTTCGCTGCGGCCAAATTTTCCTGAAAGGGTTTGGGCTGTTGATTCACATGTTTCGCCGTGGCTAACTTGTCCCGAAGGGTCTTCTTCCTTGATTTTTTGGCTCAGCAATTTCTTGGTCTTCACTCTTTGCTCCACTTCTTGAGTGTCCTGCAATGAAAAAAACAATAGTTTGCAATATCAATTGTCCTATAAATGAAGTGAGTGCAATTACTAATTAATTATGACAATTTTACCCTCAAACTATGTTAATCTAAAACAAGAACTCTTGAAATAAATTAAGCAAAATATCCAACAAGAAGAGCCAAAAAGCACAACAAAAACTATAAAAATGCCAATGAATAATATAGAAAACTTAAGTTAAATAAGCTACTATATATGCTTCCTCCAAAATTTCCTTTCTTAAACCGTCAACATCTGGTATATATAATCTTGGATCCAACCACGATGTATTATTTCTCAACTCAAACTCTGAACTCATATTTTTTTTCATCTTCCCTATAATCTTTACTACTTCTGGGTCTTTGCTTTGAGCGATTCTGATCCTTTCATGTAATATTGGTCTAAACTTCAATGTAGCTAACAATGCTTCATTTTGTCCTAAACTTAGCTCAACATTTAGTGCTCTTAGTTGAACTAGATTTGGTAACCTCAATGTTTGAATTTGTGCTACACTGCTATTAGATTTCTTACTTAATGCATCAGCTACAATATTAGCCTTACCTGGATGATACTTTATTATACAATCATAATCCTTAAGAAACTCAATCTATATCCTTTGACTCATATTAAGTTCCTTTTGACTCAACATATATCTTAAACATTTCACCATATAAATAATCTCTCTAAATTTTCAATGCAAATACTACTACAGCAAGCTCTATATCGTAAACTGGATAATTAAACTCATGAGGCCTTAATTGTCTCAAAGCATAAGCAGTCACTTTACCATATTGCATCAAAACACACCTAAACCCCTAGTGTGAAGCATCACTGTATACAAAATATCCTCCAGTTCCAGATGGAATAGCCAACACTATTGTCATAGTTAATCGATGCTTTAACTCATCAAAGCTCCTTTGACATTCACCGGTCCATCAAAAGGTACATTCTTCCTCAAAAACTTTGTTAAAGGGACTGATATTATGAGAACCCCTCAACAGATCTCCTGTAATAACTTGCTAGCCCAAGAAAACTTCGAATCTCTGACATATTTTAGATGTTTCCTACTTCATCTCTTCCTCTACTTTCTTTGGGTCTACTTGTATACCCTGTCCAGAAACTATATGACCTACATGACCCAAGAACAACATCTAATCGAGCCAAAATTCACACTTACTAAACTTAGCGTACAATTGCTTCTCTCTCATTATCTATAAAATTAACATCAAATACTCATAATGTTCCTCTTTACTCCTCAATTACAGAAAGATATTGTCTTTGAATACAATAACAAAGTGATCTAACTTAGAATACTTTATTCTTCAATCCCATAAAAGCGGCCGGAGCATTCGTTAATCCAAAAGACATAACCAAAAACTTAAAGTATCTATATCAGTTATGAATGCACTCTTTGGTACATCAACTTATGCAATTTTTAATTGGTAATACCCTGACCTCAAATCTAGTTTAGTAAACCCCTGAGATCCCTATAACTAATCAAGTAAATTGTCTATTCTTAGTAGGGGATATTTATTCTTCACTGTCACCCGATTTAATTGTCTATAATCATTGCACAATCTCAAAGTCCCATCCTTCTTCTTCACAAACAAAACTGGAGCTCTATAAGGTGACACACTAGGTTTGATAAAACCTTTATCTAACAACTCCTACAATAAAATCTTAAGTTCTATAGGTGCCATCCTATAAAGAGGAATAGATATAGGAGCAGTTCCTGAGATAAGGTCAATGGTGAATTCCGTTTCCCCATCTAGTGGTAATCCCGATAATTCAATGGTAAAAATATCTAGAAAATCCCTAATAATAGAAATATCTTATAACTTCTGTTCAACTCGAATATCATTCACGTAACTAAGCCTCACATCCACTTCGAATCAGTCTAAAAGTGCTTATTGATGAGATCAATCTGGCTAGCACTGCTTGAATAACACCTTGTAATATCACTCTTAGTTAAGTGGAAAATTTAATTATAACTTCCTTAGTGTAACAATTCATCATAACTCTATGTGCAATAAGCCAATCTATACCTAAAATAAGGTCTATCTTTCTCAACTGTAGTACTATCAAATCAGCTTTCAACTCAGCCTAGTCAACCTGAATAATACACCCTCTACATACTTCTCCAATCAATATAGTACTACCTACTAAAGCTATCACCACTAAACCAAATTTCAACATCTCTCTATCACAATGCAATTTAGATGCCAACTGTAGGGTAATGAATGAATGTGTTGATCTTGGATCTAATAACGTAAATGCCTCAAATTTAAAGACATGTAACACACCTGCAATAATATCTGTGAAATTCTGTGCTTCTTGTCTATTAATAAAAAAGATTCTGGTCTAGGATTGTGGTTAGTTACTCTATACCTCAGTCCTAACACTATGACCTGCTAAATTAGCTTTTCCCCTACCTTTGCTCCTCTGTCCTACTCCACTGGCTCTACTTTATTGAGTAGTCATCTCAGTTATTGATCCTCGTCTCACTCCAGACTGTGCTTCTAAAGTTGTTAGACAGTCTCTAATTTGATGCTCTAAGGAGACACAATGCAAACAAGCTCCTGATGCCTTCCAACATACTCCACCATGGCTTTTTCTATAGTATTCATAACTGGAAATCTATTATGTTTGTCTACCATAAGTCTGTCCTCTAGATGTCTGACCTCTACCACCAAAATAAGCAGAACCACCTCTAGGTCTAAACCCTGATTGCCTCAATCTCGACTATGATCGTGATGATCTATTATGGCATTTACTAAATTTCCTACCAGAATCAGCTTGAAGCTCACCTGCCTCTTAGACCTGAACTCTTATCTATACTCTCTTTGTTCATCCATCAATATTTTCTAAATTCGAATCGAATCAGCTCACAACTCAGTAAAACTATTCAAATTCATAATAACCAATCTTTTCTTGATCTCCATCTTTAATCCATACTCAAACCTCCTACATTTATCTTCCTCCGTCAGGATTAGAGCAGTAGCATACCCCAATAGTTCATTGAACCATACCTCACACTCAGCTACCGTGAGTTTTCCCTATTTTAGATAGAGGAACTCTTTCATCTTCCTATCCAAATAGATCTTTGGCATATAATTATCCTTAAAGACCTTCAGGGAGTCCCCTCATGTCGGTCTGTAAGGTCGGGCAGAACTACTTGGGACTGTCTTTGACCACTGATAGGCTGGACTTTGTGGTAATGAGACTACGTAATCAAACCTCTCATCCAACTTATAGTCCATTTGATCAAAATACTCTCTCTGTTCTTTCTAGCCAACCTTCTACCTCAATAGTGTCTATAGTTCCATAGAAGTCTACGGCTCCCTGCTTACTAAGTTTATCATACCTCCTTTCTATCCTCTCAAAAACTCTATAAGGCATTTGTTCAAACTATGGTATAGGGGACTCTCTGTTGGTTCCTAATGACTCAAGATCAACTAATTCTATGATACGACCTCCTATAGCAGATGGCCTATATCAAACAATAATAATGATCACTATATGGATCTCTTTTTTTATGCCATGTTGAAATGCTCATATATGTCCCTAAGAATGCCAAACCATGCTCTGATACTAAAATTGTGACATACCACTCCCACAAAACATATTTCCAAACATACCAGAGGATATTCGAAATCATACTTTATAAAAATTGTATATTAAGACAATCAAACTAGCTCATTAAAGGCATCAAATATATCATAAGCATTCTAAGTGTTCCGTTATTCCCACTTCATTCACAAATATAAATTCACAAGTTATTAAAATTCACAACCCACATATACATTACACAACATTTGTTTACGTTCATTCTCAGTACCAAAAATATAATATGAAATGGGAGGCTAATACATAATACATCTACCTAGACTTCTCATATTCAGCTGATCAGACCTTTGAGCCATTCTTGTCCCCAAAATGTAAGAACTAAACTTTTATTATATCACCTTAGTAGCTAGAAGTCCCTTGAATTTGAAAAATAATGTTACAGTTATGATGAGATTGTGAACCCAGTGAGCATCAATGTATTCACTCAAGTCAAATCATAAAACAAGTTATAACCCAATTCAACAATTATATCAAACCATCCAGTATTGAATGCCACATCACATGCCATCATACTTCAACAAGTACATCATGTAAGCTACCATTGCATATCACAACATATTCTCCATTTATTTCAACTGTAATTCACTATTTTAAAATAATTCAATAATACAATTCATTTCAATCATTTGATTCATATAGGTATGTATATGCAAATGCACACATGTCTCCATTTTCATTTTTTCCTTGTCGTTACTAAGTGCCTATCAACCTAATTTGCTATCTTGTATCCATTGTAGACACTGAGATCATTTTTGGTCTATATCCATTATGAATATCGAGTCCATGTCATATGAGTCTGAGGCTCTTTTTCATAATTCTAAGCTCAAATTTTTTCCCACTTCAGTCACTCTGGTCACAACTCCTTTATCTGATCTTGCATTTTAAGTGATGAGATGAATCATTTCATATGTCATGCTTCCATATCCATATACTCATATTTTATATCAAGATCCTTGTATCTAATTTCGAAACTTATCAATCAATTGTACACACATTTCATATTAACATTGAATTTATTCAAAAACATATATAATCGACTTTACACATCTAACTTATCTCACAGTATGCTCCAGAAAAGCTATTGCCTCGATGTTTCGGTAATGTCTGGATATTGACGATCACCTTGCGTGTCTATTGTTATGTAATACACACATAGTTCACAAATCACTAATTTGTTTGATCATATGAATATACAATCACGCACATGTGTAAGTGTCATATTTCAGTGCATACTCAATTGACTTTTTAGGTACGTATTCTTATACAAATATGTTGATCATTTAAACATTATAGCTTGATTTACTTCAAATTCATTAATCATATATTCACCAAATGTTTCTAGTAATATATATTTATACAATTACTCATTCTTATTCAAAATTGCCTCATCATCTTTAATGCTCATTCATTCATGCCTAATACACATTACTGATGTTCTCATGATCATGTTTGCATTCATAAAAATACCTTTTTTTGTTTGACAACTCATATTGTCTAGATTTAGGTACATAGATATCAAAATAGTTTATTCTTTAAGATATGACATCAATTAACAACCTAAAGTTGACAAGCTCTTAACCAATTAGTCAATTAACAATCTAGGTTCATCTCAAGCCTTAATCAAGACCAAATACACCAATTTAGAGTAAATTTTCCTCAACTAGTTCAACATGTACACAATATAGAATCTATCTTTTTAAAACTAGGCCCACGATCGTGGAGGACCTTGCCATGATTGTGACAAAAGCTAGTGCAATAGGCTACAAACTTGCTTTGAGGCCCACAATCGTGTATAGTCTTTCTTCCTTAATTATACACGAATTTCACATGCTTAGGGACATCACTACCACTTGAAATTTTTCAGAATTTATATAGCTTCCATATTGGTTACATTAAATCCCACAAAAATCTACTCATTTGCTGCATTAGCACTCACTTTATACCATCATACATGCATTCCTAACTTGTTTTAGATTTGAAAACCTCTTAATAACACCTATCTTTAGCATGAATTCCTCATCAATTATACCTCAAATCCTAAATTACATCATCTATATAATAGACTATAAACTATTTTTTCATGCATTCAAAATCATAATAGAAAAGTAACTGATTCATCCATCATTTTCCAACACAACTTCGACATCAACACTACATACAATCTATCCCTAACCAGTCATCATATCACATGCCACAAAGATTAATATTTCACTTACTTGTTTAGTTCAAAAGCCACCTCAATGTATCAAACCTACTTTGCCTTACATGCATGCAGGATCATCTCAAGAACAAGGTGGGAGTAGGACGGTTTCAACAAAAATAAGAAGATGATAACAATTCAATGATGTTTTGCTTCTAAAACTTTCTTTATGAAGGATTTTTGCAAGTATTATGGTATGGAAATTGAACAAAATTTAGGAAAAACACAGAGATGTGAGGGGGAAGCACGTTTCGGTAGTGAGAGGGAGGAGAAGGAGAGGGCTTCAACAGAAACAACAAATGAAGATATTATGTCATATGTGTGTTGTGTGGTGTGAGTGGAGAGGACACTTGTCAAGTGTCTAGGTCAGCTACATGTCCTCTCTTTGCGCTGCAAAATGTCTTTAGTTCTTAGATCATTTGTCACTTAATCTGCTACTATATGTCACTCAATTTAATGGCTTAGTCGTCTTATATTTTCACATGTAAATTGTATTGCTACTTGAAAATTTTCTGAGTCTAAATATACATATTAATCCATCAATTTTCCAATTGTGACCAATAACTCCAAATTACTAATTGTAATCCATCAATTCTTTTTATTAGCTAATTAAAATACAAGACATTAGAAATATACAATCATGTCACAATTATTTATAAACTTTCATACCCCAAAACAAGTCAATTGAGTGTAATTTTTTCTCGAAATCAACATTCATATATGTATGCCTATATTATACATGTGAATGAGATCATAAAAATCATATTATACTTACACCAAATTCGTTCTAATATAATATAATTCATGTGATTAAGTAATTTAATGCTCTAATCATACAGTAGGTTTTGAAACCGACTATTACATGGCTGCTGTAATTCACTCAAGGTTGTGAAAAAATTCCAATAGACCATGAGTGGTCCTTATACTCTTCAGTCTTCATCTTTTTTAGTAATTTCTTGTCTTTTTCTTACTTTAATTACTCTAATTTTCTTCATTCTTGTTCCATGGAGACAAGTGGATATGAATCTTCGAAAATGGCCTAAATATAGAGCTTTCAACTCACTTTAGCTTCATTGCTTCCAAATTGTACCTAAAACTGCATATGAACTAAGGTGAGTATCTTAAGAAATTTCTCATCATGAAATTTTTAAGTGTAATCGAGTAAATGTATAATCAATTGCGAACATATCACTTAGTGGTGGAGAAATGAAATAATATGCAAAGTTATGGAATGTTATGACTATGAATTGTGTTTGTAACTATGGATATATTTTATTTAAACACATTTTGTTCAAGTCTATCTCTAGATTGTTCAATTTCTAAAGGTGATGAATGTTGATTGATCATGAGTAGAAGCATTGAATGTTGAGTTCTTGCTATGGCTTTTGCAAATTATTCCGTTTTACATATGATTATTTATTCTTGGGAAATATAGGAAATGAGTAAGTTTTTTGGGTTTGTGACTTTGATTTTGATGTGTTACCTGAGCATGATCAAAAGCTAAGTGTGGTGGAACTTGATATGTGCTTAATTGATTATACATTTATTCCATAACACTTAATGATTAATGCTATGAAATGCTTAAGACATTCACTTTAGTTCAAATTTTGTTTTAGGTAAAATTCAAAAGTGAAAGAGCTAAAGTGAGTCGAAAGCACAATATTTAAGTCATCTTCTTGAGACTCACACTCAATTGTCTTCATGGAATAAGAAGAAGAAAGATTAGAGCAAGAGAAGACAAGAAAATTGCAAAAGGAATGAAAAAGGACACATTGTCATGCCATAAAATAAGTCTTATGTCCTTGACAATTCAGTCATGGTCATAGGATTGTTATCACGCCCTTAAAAATTTTATCATGGGCATGAGAGTGTTTCATCGGCGTGACACATCTTGTCATGCCCATGACACACAAACTCATAAGTGTAACACACCAAGTCACGCCCATGAGTTGCCACCTGTCCACTGTAACCCTAGTTTTTAATATAAATGGACAAGTTGTGATGACAGAAGGATTGTTTCATTTAGGAAATCATCTTTGGAGAGTGGAGTCTTGAGTTTTGAAGAAGAAAAGGGGGGAAAACTCCGTTCCTTTGGAGACCTATAGAGGTTTAAGCTTCCCAACATCAGTTCTAAGTTGATATCAAGGCCAAAGAACCTAGTTAAACATTTCTCTCATTGCTTTTGTTATTTTTTCTCTTTTAGGGATTGATTATGTTATCCCTATCTATTGTTTGGGTATTATGTAAGAAAGATTGAATGCTCTATTTCATTGCTTTTATGTATGAATCTATTGCTAGAATTTTAATATAATCCATAATTGATATGTTGAGATTTATTTTTGGTAACTAATGGTTTTTAACCATTAGGCATAACATAATCTAGGTTAAATGACCATAGCTTTTGTGGTTGTTGCCTTAATTAATGTATTTTCATAACTAGTAACTCGTAATGTGTCCAACTAAATCTAGAGAGCTTTTTTTAGTTTGTTCAATAGTTAGTTTTAATTAACAAGTTCTTCTAAATTAAACATGACCTAAGGAAAAATCAGGGTTAACAGAGCTTATTGTTAACCTATGATTAACAATTCCTAGGAGAGGTGTGAGAATAGCAATTCAATGAAGTATGTTCAATTGTACGTAGGTAGAGATTGAACTGATGACTAGGTCCCTAATATATTCATCACTCTCTTAATGTTGTCTTTAATTTTCTTTCGTTAGCTTAGTTTCATTTTATTTTCTTATTTGAAAATCAAACCAAAATCCCCCATAACCTAAACATTAATTGTAAGGCCCCAAATTATACCCTAGTTGAAATGTTATATATTCATAAATGTATACGTGACAGGTGTTAAAATTATGATATGATTGTAAATTGCATATGTCTTCAATTATGGTTTAATGGATCATACTTAGTAACTTGGAATTAATTAACACTATTAAAGAATTGAGGTATTAAAATGGACATTTGGATTAGGAAAATTTCTAGTGGTAAGATAAGTTGGTACATGAAAATTAGTATGACTAACCTATACTTTTAAAAACATTTGGCAACAGTGGTTAAGTAAAAAGTGGCTTAGTTGAAATGTAACATTTGGCAGCATTGTTGGGTGACAAATGGCCTAATAAAATTGTGACATTTGGTAGCTTATATGGTGGAAAAATGGGATACATGCATTGGTGACATGTTCCCTTTCAAAATTAGGACACCGAGCAACTTATGTGTTAAGCTTTTGCAAGGAAGTTCCCGCATCCCTCATTCTTGCTCTTCATTGAATTAGTCACCATCTCCTTGCTACAAATTTTGTTTCAATTTTTTACACTAACATGGCTGCAAGGTTATACATGCTAAATTTTACTATTTATAACCTTGGTAAATTTTACAAGTGCACGGGTTGTTCATGTAGTACCTAAGGCATCAATCCCATAAGGATGCCTAATCTAGTTCTAAAATCTATGGTCGTACTAAAATTGCAATAATCCAAATTAAGTAAACTAATGCAGAAAAAAATAAATCAATAATTAATTCAAAAATTGAGTTGTAGAAATCTAAATAAGATAACAACTTACAAAAAAACCAATACCAAACCTACTTAGAAACTACCGAGTGAGAGGAAGGGGGATTTAATTTGAAATTAACAAAAATCTAGACAATTATGCAATTATCAAGTTAACGAGTCTAGATGGTCCTAGGGTGAATTACTCTCTCTCGAGTTATAATTCTTAACCCTTATTGATGATACCTAATTCAAATTATGGAATCGCAACCTCTCGATTCGCGATTGGCCCAAAACTTAAATTAATTATAAATTGTCTATTAACCTATCAGGAATCTATGCTCGATCTCTCATTATACGACTCTACCAATTCGATTCAATTCTTAACCTATCAATTCACTTAACTCTCGTTAGCCCAAATTGATTATGTTCCCTTGGCTCACCCTCTCAGTTGATTACCTTCTTATTAAAAACATAATTTGAATCACAATTAAATCGAAAGAAAACATAATCAAACAAAATTTGTTAATCTCAGGAACTAAAAACCCAAAGGTGAGTATAGACACAATCTCAACATTCAACACAAAACATCCTGAACACCTATTTCAATTCTATACATGAATAAAACTGAAATAAATGTAAAATATTTCCGGAGTGGAGATATGGAGTCAGCAACAGTGGGAAACGTCCTATTTTGGGAAGTACGTCGTGTCAAGCTATTCTCCTTGTCTCTCTTCCCTGGTCTCCTTCCTCAATCTCTTGACTTCTCTTTATGTTTTTTTGGGATTGGATCACGTGAGTGCCCTCTTTTTCAGAGACTCTCCAAGACTGCTTCATATGACTTGTAATGTTCTATTTATACTTTTGAGGCTTTACGTCAAAGTTGGGGTTGAAATGGTCTAAATAATCTTGCAAAACTTGATTTTTTCTGTCAGCCTGATGTAGAGCCATGCCTGCTACGATCGTGACTGTAACATCCCGTTTCCATATAACGGGTCGGACCAGAGAAACGGATCCAAGTGAGGTCAATCAGAGAATTTAAGAA